>SAUA01000033.1:0-282022 GCA_004335185.1 Phoma sp. RAV-16-625 | reverse complement strand
CTCGCCCCCCTCCTCAACCGAGCTCACCCCTCCAGACCCCAATCTCCTCAAACAAGAGATAGAAGGGTTGAATGCCGCAATCTGGAGATTGAAGCACCAAACTCGCCACATGCTGCGGGCGCGGAGGGACTTCTTTGCGGCGCGAGGGAGCGATGGGGTGGTGCCTGCTCCAGCACCAAGTGTACCAGAGGGCTTCAAGGAGAGTAGATGTCAGGCTGATCGATTGAAGATGCTTCCGCGTCTGGCCCCGCCTGAGAGGTTAGTTTTCGGCGCTGCGGAGTTTGTTGAGATTGCGGATGAAGAAGATGCCGCACCGGCTTTGGATGCGGGTCAGGGTGAGGAAGCAGATTATTTTGCTTTTAGCGGCGACGCGCCGTATTCCGAGATGTGGTGGAGGATGGAGATGGGGAATGAGCCGTTTCCGGATCCGTTTCCGCTGGAGCCGTTGGAGACTCTGCCGCTGGAGTCGTTGGATGGTTGATGTCAACGTTGACATCAACATCGTGCATCATATACCCACATTTTTCGTTTTCTGGGGCGTAGGAGCGATATCGTTTCGCTGTATTTGGTACTTCGGGGTCTGAGAGCTCGGGGAAGGAGACGTGGCACGGCTTCGTGGGTGGGCTGTCGGTTATTTCTGTGCGGGTTTTCTTATTCTGTATTCGTCGTGCACAAGATAAATCTGGAGGTAAAAAGTCTTTTAAAAAGGTTATGGGTTCGAGGTGATGGAGTGCTGGAATGTCCAGTGGTAGTTGAAATACAATATACACCCAAGCGGATCCCACGCTTTCATTACACAAGTGTACAGCACATGATCTTCAGTTGCAACCTTGGATAAGCCCTGAATAAGTCCTGTTATCATTCTCTATCTTAGGTATATCCAAAGCGCACAACGCCGCCCTATAGCGGGTACCAAAGCCCTCTGCTGAGCTTAATCCTACATGAACGCACCGCCCCTTTCCCCACTGTCTCCATCTCTTCTCTTCTCACATGAACATCATCCTCGCAGGATCCGTCTTCTCGTCATTCCCCTTGTTTGGCCCCACAGGGCTGGTCGCAGCAAAGAAGAGGACCTTGATGGCAATGGCAAAGCCAGCATGCAGCGCCAGCACGACAACAAGCAGGATCTTGGACGTCTTCGATTCGGTAGTGCTGAGGACGGGGTAGAGGTTGCGCAGCAGGAAGGTTGCAGAGAAGGCGAGGCCGAGGGCGACGAAGGTGTAGTTGAGGACTGGCTTGTTAGTATATGCATCTGCAGGGGAGAGCAAAAGAAGAATCATCTGGCAACTTACTGCTGATGGGACTCCAGCTCACCAGCGCAACGACAATCCACACCAGATTTGCGTATCCGTACAGACAGGCGCACTCGAGCAGATTTGCACTCTCGCTTCCATACCACTTTAGCACGCCCCAGAGCCCTACAGGCACCAGCCCCGTGTAGCCATAGACCAGCCCCGCCGCACCGCTCAGCAGCTTGAAGTCATATGCAAAGTGCTCCTTGCCCTGGTGCGCAAGGTATTGGTTGATAGTACCGGTCAGGAAGAGAATGACAACGACCGTCGTCGCAATCCACACAGGGCCGTACAGATCCGGGTTGCCCTCGAGCACGTCGAGGAAATTGGCGCGCGGGTAGATGGTGGCGGTGCAGCGGCGTAGGACCTCTGCTGTGTCGACGTCGAAGGCTTGCGCGTAGAAAGACAGGGTCCAGAGGAGGCGTTTGCGCGAGCCGGTCGAGGACGAGGTTGCGGGCTGCGGGAGAAACGAGGACGAGTCGGGTTGAATCTTTGCGCCGCGCGTCGAGGGCGCGTTCTCGAAGTCTGTATGTCCGTATGAGCATCAGTTGCGCCTACTCGGTGGGGTCGAAACTTACTCGAGCTGTGGAATTCAAGGTCCTCCTGCAGGTCGGTATGGCCTAGGTCGCCCTGTTTTGTGTAAGGTACTGCTGTGTAGGTGTGTTGAATGCAGAGAGAGAAGGCGGTACCTCTTGGTCCACGTCGACGACGACATCGTAGCCTCTATTTGCCATGGTGGATGTGCTTGCAGCTCGACTTGTGGTGAGCTTGCTGGAGCTCAGCGGCCACTCTGGCTTGACGTACGTCGCGTCGCGTTTCAAGGGTCCAACCGCTATCACCGTTGATTGGCTGCAGAACAGCATGTGCTTTTCGACGGCCAACGTCTCCCTTGTACCCCAGACTGATCATTATAAAAAGAGCTGTACCGGGTATCTACAAGTAACGAACTACTCGACAGTTGTCTAGCATCAAGTATTACGAAGAGATAGCCAAGCACATGCATGTCAAATGCTTTCTTCATCAGAGCACGATATTGACATTCATAAGTAATCGAAACAATCTACCGATCCACAGATCTACTTGAACCATCTAGACAGTAGGTACCATTCCTCGACTCCATCTACGGCGCAGGCTCGTCCTTGGGAATGAGCGGCTCAACGTTCCAGATGCTCTCCGCGTACTCATCAATACACCTGTCGCTGGTGAAGAAGCCCATACGCGCAACTGTCAAGATCGTCTTCGTTGTCCATTCCTCTGTATTCTTGTAGCTCTCGTCGATGGACTCTTGCGTTTTGATGTACGAGTCGAAGTCGTCAGACACAAGGTAGTAGTCGCCGTGCTCGACAATGCCGTTCAGCAGAGCAGAAAAGCCCTCAGCGTCGCCAAACGTGCCTTTGCGGATGGAGTCGAAGACCTGGGCCAGCTGCGGCTCGAGCTCGTAGTGCTTGTACAGATGCGCGTGGCGGAGATCCTCGACGTCCTCGGACAAGTTACCGAAAAGGAAGATGTTCTCCTCGCCAATCTCGCGGGTGATCTCGATGTTAGCACCGTCACAGGTGCCGATGATAAGACCACCGTTGAGGCAGAACTTCATGTTACTTGTGCCACTGGCCTCAGTGCCGGCAGTAGATATGTGCTCGCTAATATCGCTGGCAGGGGTGATGATCTCGGCTTTGCTGACGTTGTAGTCTTCCAAGAAGATGACCTTGAGCAGGTCGCCAACGTCCTTGTCGTTGTTGACAACATCTCCGACCTTGTTGATGAGATGAATGATCGTCTTCGCCATCCAGTATCCGGGTGCAGCTTTGCCACCGAATATAGACACACGAGGAACGAGCCCCTTCTTCTCTTCAGGTGACATGGCCTTGATCTGGAGGTAGCGGTGGATGACACCAAAAATGTTCAGCTGCTGGCGCTTGTATTCGTGAATGCGCTTGACCTGGACATCGAAGAGAGCTGCTGGGTTGACCTTGACACCGTTGTGCTCCTGGATATGCTGAGCGAGTCGAACTTTGTTTCCAAACTTTATTTCGCGGAACTCCTTCCTGAACTCCTTGTCGTCGACGAACGCTTCGAGCTTGTGCAGAAGAGTCAGGTCCTTCAAGAACTCGTGGCCGCCAAGTTTCGAAGCAATGAGTTCCGAAAGTCTGGGATTGGCCTGGTGCAGCCATCTGCGTGGTGTGATACCGTTGGTAACATTGGTGAACTTGTCAGGTCCGTAGATCTTGACAAAGTCCTTGAAGATGGTGGTCTTAATCAGATCGGAGTGTAGCTCAGCTACACCGTTGACTTTGTGGGAACCAATCAAAGCCAAGTAGGCCATTCGGACCATCTTGGGTTGCGATTCCTCGATGATCGACACTCGTCCGAGCATCTCGCGGTCGTTGGGAAAGTTGCGTTCAACAAATTGGAGGAAGTTCAAGTTGATATCGTAGATGATCGTGGAGGCAGTCAGCAAAATGATGTCAGCCTGAAGCGATTCGAACTTACCTGGAGGTGGCGGGGAAGGAGATGCTGCATCAGAGGAACAGACCACTTCTCGAGCGCTTCAGGGAGGACTGTGTGGTTAGTGTAACCGAAAGTCTTCTGCACAACTGTAACTGTCAGCATTCGCGCAAGATCTCAATAACTCCCGGCGACTTACTGTTCCACGCATCATCCCAGTCCAGACCCTCGATATCGATCAATATCCTCAGAAGTTCGGGAATAGCCAGAGTCGGGTGAGTGTCATTAAGTTGGATAGCGACCTGGTTAGGGAACTCGTTCCACGCGCGCTTGCTCTTCTTGAAGCGGCGAACGATATCGTAGAGCGACGCGGCGCACCAGAAGTATTGCTGCTTAAGACGAAGCTCCTTTCCGCGCTCGAGGTTGTCGTTGGGGTACAGGACAGCAGAGATGGTCTCGGCACGCTGCTGATCTGCCACTGAGCTCTCATACTCGCCGGAGTTGAACTTCTGGAAGTCGAACTCCCCGCTGGCAGCCTTGCTGCCCCAGAGACGGAGGTTGTTGCAGGTACCGGTTTTGTAGCCAGGAACCGGGACATCGTAGGCCACAGCCTGTACAATCTCGCCGCCCTCCCAGGAACACTGCTGCTTGCCCTCGTCATCTTGCCAGCGATTTACGTGACCGTAGAACTGGATGTCAACTGTGATGTCGTGCCTCTGGAATTCCCACGGGTTGAAGTCGAGCCAGTAGTCGGGGACTTCGACCTGGTACCCGTCGACAATCTCTTGCTTGAAGATACCGTATCTGTATCGCAGACCGTAGCCCCAAGCTGGGTAGTTCAAAGATGCCATGGAATCGAGGAAGCAGGCGGCAAGGCGTCCGAGACCACCGTTACCAAGAGCAGCATCATGCTCTTGAGAAACAACATCCTCCATACGGAAACCAAGGTCGGATAGACCCTCTGCAAAGGCGTTAGCGTAGCCAATGGCTGGATTTCAGAGAATGGAACTTACTCGTAGCGATGTCCTTCTGCTCAACGTTGAGCATGGCATTGTCCAGAGCTCGTCCCATCAGGAACTCCAGAGACAGATCTGTACGCATCAGCTACCCATCTGTGAAATGCTTTTCAAGCCATCTTACAGTATACGCGCTTCTGGTCAGCAAACGTCTGACTCTGTTGTGTTTTGTTCCAATCCAGAACCAGACGATCCCTGAACGCCAGGGCGGTTCCAGCGTACGCAGCCGATTCATCGCAATTAAACAGCGAGCGAGCGAGGGTAGTCTCGATGTGACGGACTGTCTCTTTGTTGAATTCATCTGACGTCGAGAAAGGCTTGGGCATCTGTTGTCTTGTCAGCACCCCACATTTGCTAGGAAGCTACCCCGCAATCACGGTACTCCAAGGACCGATTGACTTACGAACTTCCTCCAAGCCTCACGCTGGGGCTCTGGGATGCTGTTCTCAACAGCCTTGATCTCGCTAGGACCGAAACCGGTCACGGTCCTCTTGTGCTTGGGGCGAGTGAAGTTCGCAGGTCCAACGGGGCCCTGCAGATCAGCAAGTGGAGCGCTTGTCGAGGGACGGCGCTCCCGGGGCGACGACGAGGAAGCAGCAGTCGCCATCTTTAGGATGTCAATTGCAGAGAAAGGCGAGTTGCTAAGTGAATGTCGGTGTCGCACAGGAGATGGAGGGGTTGAGGGACGAATCGTGAGGAGAGGTTAAGAGAAGAGGGGGGAGAGAAGTATATTTGGGTAAGCGCCGGTAGTTCAGGGAAGGATAACCAAGCCCGTTTATCTGCGCGGTGGTGTGAGTGTTTACAGCCAGGGTAGAGTATGGCAACGGGTGTTTACGCCGCAGGAACGAGAGCTTCAGGCAGGCAAGGAGCAGGAGCGAAAAGCGATCACAGATCAATTAACATCAGGAGACAACGACGACTGTAATCGAACGTGGGGAAGGGATCGAGCTTACAGCAGCTAGCAGCACTGTTGAGCTGCGCGACAGATGCAGCTTGATGCACGGTTGGGCGACTTGAACTAATGTGGGGTAGCAGGCACGACCCAGATCTCTCACCAACCAGAATTCCGACCGTGAAGCCTCTGGGTGTCTGGCTAACTCAACTGAGAGCACATTCAATGCGCTTGCGGCATCCTGGAGGGGACAATCGCGCGCTAGAGGGGGTTGTCGCGTCGAGGCGTGACTTTAACGTTGCCGGATGTTGGTGGTGTGATAGAGGGGAAACGTGACGTCTGCGAACGCTGAACGCGGAGGAAAGCTCGGGTGCGGCTCCGAACGGGAACAGCACGAGAGTCGTTGAACAGATTCAGGTGTCTGATGTCAGCCTCAAAAATACTATCAAGTCGTGGAAAAGCTGTGCATCATCTGAGAGTCGCTGACGGGTTTTGCATTCACGCTTCTACACTAACACCAGCTGCAACCAACTACGCAAAGCTATAATCTTTTCTGAATTTGTATATATATTTCTTAGATAACTCCTAGCAGTTTTCTAAAGTTTTAAAGTTATGCCTTGGGAGTTGCGTATACAGCGTCTATCAGGAGAGTTGTGTAGTGCACAGAGGTGGGTCATTCGCGGCTCTCAGATGGTGTAGTGTACGTATTAACGTTCCTGGAATAGATTGTGATATAGATACAGTTGTGTGATGATGCACGCTACAAGAATGCTAGATGGTGCCATAATAACAGCTACCATGTGTACAGGGTATCGTGCGGACAAGACAAAAGGTGAAGCCGCTGGGTTTGAATTTCCATGCGACAAATACGCCCATAAACTCCTTGATGTTGATGCTACCGAAACGCTCGATGGCTGGAAATGCTGCAATAATGTGGGTATCGTAAGCGCAACAAGGGAAGCGAAGCCAATGCTGAAATGCGAGGAAGAGCGCTGCAAACAGGAAAGACACGATTTATGCGGCTCAAGGACTGGGTTCTGGTGTTTGAACACCGTTCTTCCACATGGATGTGCCTGACAAGTCGATGGAAAAGTTTCGACGACGACCGATCTTTGCAACAGTATTGTTCTCGTTCATGGGAGCTGCTGCCATGGGCAACGTCTCAGCACGCTGCATATCTTGCAGCATGCTGTCCATCATGCTTTCAGTAACGCTGCAAAGACGGTAGTCCATATCCTGGAGAATCGATCGCTTGGTGGCCTCAAGTTCCTGAATGGTAAATTGACCACGGCTCATGCCTACTGCCCAATAGTGGGCAGAGCGACGGGTGTCGCTGAAGAAACCGTGCGCAAGAGACAAGGCAGCGAGAACAAGGACGTCTGGGCTGACGGAGGCATGATGACATGTGTCGGTCTGCATGAAAAACTTGAGGTCCCTGGCGAAGTCGGACGGCAACAGGGTCTCACGCCACGTAGCAACGAAGCGGTCCGACAGGCCATCAAGGATGCAGGCGGCAAACGCGACAACCTCGTCTGGTAGGCATGATCTTTCCAGAAAGCTGCGGATGCTGGACACAGAAGGCCGGGTGGTGGAGACGTTCAACGGGACAAGGTTGGCAAGATGGGTAGCGTGTGCTAAAGATAGTAGTTAGCAAACGTGCCCAATAATGAGTGTGGCGAGTAGGGCAAGCATTGACGAGAGAAATCATCGATCGACAGGAACACTGTGGAATGTGGGTTCGAGCAGAAAAGGAGATTGGACTGTTATGACGTCGCGCGAGTCGGTTCGTGCTAGTATGCAGGGGAACGTCGCTCAGCCGAGCGAGTCCCACATGTCCAAGACCAACAACAAACTTGACTCTGAGAGGGAATACTGCACGTGCAAATGTGCGGCGTTGGATGGGAAACTGACCTTGTAGTTCAGGAGCAAAGTCTTGCACCTGTGATAATTGCGGTGTGTGCTTCTCGGCTGTGTGCTCCTTTGCGGGTGGAGGGGTAGGCAAGTTGGACAGTGAACCGCAAGTTGCAAAATACAAATCCAGTTCCTCGTCGGTCATATCGCTGTTAACTGAAAACGCTGGCGAAAGATCCATATTGAAGTTCGATCTTGGTGTCTGACTTTTGGTTCGGGGTTGTAGCAATATCAGATGCGATTCAGGTCGTGTTATATGGCGGTGGTCGCAGTGTTGCTCGAATGATCATTCCAGTGTTTCGGTTTGTTGAATTGCAGAGCGAAGAATCGAAACGTCGTGGTAGCTTGAGAGGAGTCGGCGAAGGGAGAAGAACAAAAAGCCTGACAACGAGGGCATCCGTGGCGCTATATACTATTCTCCCAAAAAGACGACAGTATTCGAAACGGTGAAGCGGCTGACGGTGCTCGCTAGCTCCGTGCAGCTCCTTGACCCGTAGCGGTCTCCCTGCCGCAACACCAAGCCCTGCCTGAACACCTAGCGCGCTAGCCAGTGCGCTGAGTGCAGTAGGGGGTATGCAAGCGAAAATTGAATCTTCGGGCAGTAGCCGCACCGTCAGACGCACTGTACGGCAATTGTGGATGCTGCCCAGGTGTTCGAGTGTGCAAGGTCGGCAAAGTCCGTCCAGTGAAAGATGGTGGACGACCTAATCAACTCGTGCCTTCCTCTTCCTGGCAGCCACAGAAGCAGCACCCCGCACAGGAATGCTCTCGCCATGGCGCGATCTCCTACACAACGACGCAATCGCACTTAATTTCGCCTGATAGTTCTCCAGATCTGCATTCCAACCTACGGGCGTATGGCATATCGGTACCTACAAGGTTTGATTAATTCGCATGCAAAATTTCGCCTAAGGCCGCCCGTCCCGTACAGTGTCCGTCGGTGGCTGAAGGGTCCTGGAGACTTTGACGCCAAAGTCCGCCAACACGCATACTCACCACTTGTACTACATCCACTGGAAAGACGGATGAGGAATGTTTCACATCACGAAGCGGTCCTTCTGCGTCTCCGTCAGTACCATCACGCCACCGACGCACCCTCCACCCAAGCAACGAGCAAGCAGCTCCGAGTCTCCAACGCACACCGCCAATTAGTCTTAAGATAATCTGCTTCCGCGCGGCGGCGCAGCGGCGTATTTGAGTCGCGGAAGGACACCTTATACGAGAGCTCGGGCGTATTGTACATTTGTATGCTCCTCTTTTGACAAGCACACACCTTTCTACCAAGCCGCCAAAGGCTACGCACCCGCCTGCTAAACTTCAAGTTGATGACATCCACACGCACGTGCCCACGCCATACCGTAAAGGCAACATGGACATGATCTATCCGGGCATGCCGACTCATGAAAGGCACTTGAGAATTTCCGTGAGGGGATCGTGCTTCGCTTCAATGTTCCGAGATCCTGCACATGCATGTGGGATGTGCTGGCCCATACAATATTGACAGACCCATCGCGCTAGCAACAAGCCAGCAACAGAAGACACAGCAACGGGACTACAGCCGTAGATGCGAAGTCGCTTGCGGGTGCGTGCTGACAGGGGCGCTTCTATAAACGCACTGTGGACCCACGAGTGGCAGATGCCGTGCGAGCGTGTGGTGATGAACAGGCAAGCACTGGACCTGTCCATGTCTTCGGAAAGCAGTAACCTGCACCATGTATTGACAGCCTTGTCAGCCACTTCTCGACATGGTCAAGTGAAGCGAATACACACACACATGCTGCAAGCATCACCACGCACGTCAAGAAACGATACTCTTCACTCCAATCGTCCCACCCACATTCCCACATCTCAAACTGTATGGAGATACCCACAATGCAGCCTTGGTTAGCATCTCGATTCCACCCACAGCACATACCAAAAGGCCACATATCTAGGAATACCCATCAATCCCAAACACCGTGATGCGAACAAAAGAAAACGAACAAACCATCAATGTCCAGCGAGAAGTAGCAGAAGAAAAGACAAGCACGTTTCCATGCATCCCATGTTATCGAGTAAGGCACCTTCCGTCCGCAAGAGCGTGCCACAAGCGCCTCCTACATCATCATGTTGCAGAGTACCTGTCAGAACTTCGGCTTGGCTGCGTTCGTTCCAGTCCTGTTCAGTTCCATTCGATTCCATTCACTCGGCTTCATGCTTGACTCGACTTGACTCGCTGCGAAGCTATGGATCGAGCGAGCGTGTTGTGGGCGTTTGTGTTGTTTGTGCGAGCTAAGCAGGCAAGCGAAATGTTCAACACCGCGGCACTTGAGTGAACATGATTGGTAGCGCGCACCGCTAATCGTACTATGTACAGTGCTATGTGGCTCGGAATACCAGCAAGTCGTGGTTTTGGTTTCCCAGTGAGCACTATTGTATGTGGTGAAACGGACGTATGGGACAGCAGTGTATGTTAGGTTAGGAGGGGAGCTGAGAGTCAGTTTCAGCTTGCACCAGCTCTTCCACATACCACATGCCTTGCATGAGCTGGCGAACATGTGGTACGTGAGTGCGGCTGAAGATACACGCGCAAGGCGTGGGTCACGGGGAGACGATGGTGAAAAAGTAACATATTCAATTGCCATCATAACCACCCTAAAACTGCGGGAACGCTCAGAGGTATATCCCGGTCGCACACGCAAGATAATGCGGACCGATCCGACTTCAGCCTACCATGCTTTTGGAGGCGCAAAACCCCGTCCTTTCAATATATCCTTATCGATGACAAACTCGTTCCTCGTCCATTCCAACTCTCAATATCTCTATTTTGTCGCGACCGTATTGCATCATACGTCATAGCTTGTCATACCTCGGACCTCCAATGAGCGCATATCGCCGCTATTGGAAGGCAGGTCCTTGTCGCACGCTGTTCAAAGCGCTTACTGGGCCTTCTTGGGGGCAGCGCCGGGTTGGCCACCGACGTACTTGCGGATGTCGGTAGCATCAGCAGCCTGGCGGGCAATGTTCTTGAAGGTTCCCCAGCCCTGACGAGCCGCAGGAGGAGTGCTCTGGTTGGCAAGCTGAGCGTCGATGCGAGCGGTGACCTGGTTAATAGCATCCTGGACGAAGCTGCTCTGTGCGTAGCGGGCACGGAAGAAGACAGTGTAGACAGCGAGCAGAATCCACGAACCCTTCTGGAAGAGGAGAGCAGAGCCAATCACACGGAACCAGAGGGCGATCTCAAGGAGAGCGACCAGGGTCATGCTGGCATCGTAGTACTCCTTGACGAACTTGCCAATGGTCTCGGCGAAAGCCGAGGCCTGGGGCTTAGCGCCAGGTGCCGAAGCAGCAGCAGGCTGAGGGCTGATGGTGGGGATCAGGTTGGAGCGCACGTAGGTCGCAACGTGGAAGATGGAGTAGACGGTGAAGGGCAGCACGGCCAGGGGGACCTGGCGCATGAAGAGCCAGACAAGCGCCATGACTATATTGCTGTCAGCTTGTGCAGCAGAGATAAGAGGAGCTGCAAACACGTACTCAGGTACTGGACGTTCTCGTCCGTAGCCAGGGCCATGACACCGCCCTGCTTACCGGCCCTCATGCGGGCGCGGTATGCCTTGTAGACAACAATGCCATATGTGACGCAGGCAGAGACAAAGGCCGTGCGGTACGAGAAGGCAGCCCACTTGGAGTTGTAGTTGAAGGTGATGTAGGACAGTCCGTATCTCAGGGACGCCAGCAGCAGAGTAACGTGGCCGGCAAACCAGGCAAACTGCAGAGTCTGCGCGAGCGCAGCGAGGCGCTGGCCCAGAGGGAGGTTGGAAGGCGGAGGAGGGGCCATGGTGAGATTTCGACTGTGTCGTGTGGGCTACGTAATGTGCAGCTTGTCAGGTCAGCAGAGCTCTCGATAAACGATTGCTGAATCCAATGCGCGAGACGAATAGTACGCAAGCAGGTACAGAACAGTTGGATGTCGTGCGGAGGGTCAAGGTGCAATCTGGCAAGAAGCGGAGGCTGGCGTTGTTTGTTCGGCGCTCGGGACCCGCTGCTGATTATGACGCTCCCTGTGCGTTACCCAATGAATGCGACTTACCGAAGAGGAGAAAGAACCCGATTGAGGTTTAACAGTCGAATGAGGCAAGAAATATGCGGACGAGGATGTTGAGTGAAGAGGAACGGGAGATCAACTTTTGTAGCTTCAAGGAATGGGCACGCAAACCAGGTCGTGGGCAGTTGGGTGATGACGAAATGCCTCCGCGCTGCCCCTTCCAGTCCTGGCTGGCGCGCACAAGCCTGATAGCGCCCTCGACTAGTCCCGCACCCTGACGATCGTTGCAGGTGCTGCGCAGGGCGTTCATGTGAAGCTTGGAAGCAGACTGTCAATTTTCGCAACTAGTGGGCACTGCAGACTTCTGGGTATATCATGGACCAAATCACTACCCACAAAGGAGATTCGCTGCTACGATAGGTTGTAGAATACATGAAAAGAAGTATCCTGTCATTCCCCCACTTCGCCCGAGAACAACTGCCCCCATGTACTAAATAATAAAGAAGTCGAAGGAAACGCAAGGGAATCAGAAGGAGCGCAATGATGTTGGTATCAATCAACAGCCGGCAGATCTGGACCAAGAGATGACACCGCTGCCCTCTACTCACCAGAACCGCGCCGCCGTGTATTAGTCGTCTGTCGATAACACCCAGTGGTATCGTCAAGCGGCATCATATTAAACAAGTCTGTAAGAGGGAGGAGAGAAAGAAGTGGAGGCTGTAAGCCGGGCAACATGGCCAGACGAACAGACAGTGCAGCCCCAGCTTAACGGAGGGAGAAGCCCTTCCTCTTGCCCTTCTCTTCCAGCGGCCGTCCAGATTCGATGCGTGCCTTCTTTTCCTCGAGCTCTCCTCGTTGTCGGTCGAGCTGGTCTTTCATCTCCTTGTGACGGGCGTACAGCTCCTCTTCGCTCTGTCGCAGCTTGCTTTCCTTCTCGTTAACCTTCTGCTGGAAGACCATCTTCATCTCCATCTCCATCTTCTGGAGCTTCTGCTCGTGCAACGAGCGCTCCTCCTCCTGCTTGACCGCAGGGTTGATCTCCTTGAACACGCTGGAGTCCTGCTGGACACCCATTGCCGTAAGCTTCTCGGAGCGGTAGTTCTCGTAGAGTGCGTTGTTGGTGTTCTCCTTGAGCTCTTCCATGTGAGTACGAATGAGCATCTGTCGCAGCTTGACAAAGTCGCAGTGCTCCTCGTTGTCGACCTCAACAACACCCCATGGCATAGCGCGACCACGGACCTTGCGGCCATCAGCCGTAATGACCTCCTCGTTGGAACCGACAACGGCGAAGGGCACCTTGGCCATAATCTCCTGGTTCTCGGCGATGGTCTCCTCGTCGTCGAGCTCGTATCGTGGCCCTTCGAAGATCTGAATCTTGTGGTAGGCGATGTCTGCGAGAATCTGGGCATTGTCAGCATATAAAATTTGTCCATTCGAAGCAAATACGTACCCTGCGCTTGAAGTTGTCAATCTCGTCGTCAGAGACGGTATCGGCCTTGGCAACAACGGGGATCAGGTTGACCTTGGTGTGCAGCTTCTTCATCACCTCGACATCGAGAGGCTTAAGGGAGTGACCAGTAGGCTGGATGAAGTAGACAACAGCGTGGATGCGGTTGTCGACAATGTTCATGCGGTTGACCTTGTTCTCGGCATCCAGGTAGGCATCAAATCGTTGCTCGATGTTCTTAACAATGGGGTCCCATGATTCGTCATTGTTGATGAAGTCTCCGAAGCCAGGTGTGTCAACAACAGTCAATCGTAGGCGAACGCCATTCTCCTCGATATCAGCGCTGATGGACTGTATGGAGACAGTCTTGGAGATGTCGATGCTAGGAGGCTTGCGCTCCTTGGGAGGGTACAGGGAAGTGTTGAACAGTGTGTTCACGAGTGTCGACTTTCCGAGGCCAGATTCACCTAGCTCTTGTTAGTACACCGCTGGTAGCTCGTTGCTTAGGTGGAGACATACCAACGACCATAACGTTGAAGTTGAAGCCCTTGCGCACACTCTTGCGGTGCCACTGGTTGGGCAAGTTTGCGAAACCAACGTAACCTGTGAGCTTCCTGCGCACGATGTTCAGGTCGTTCGCCATCTGTGCTGCGAGCTTCGGGTTCTTCGCTGTGATAGTCTGGGGAATGGCTGCGTCCTCGTTAGCCATGGAGGTGTTGCGATCCACAGCAAACGAACCGTTCGCGGTTGACGGTGGTGATGGGGACGCACGCGAGGGAGGGGCGGGCGATACGGCGCCGTTGGATTCTGTGTTTGCAGTTAGCCCCTGTGGGTAGAAAGGATGCTAATGTGGTTGTCAAGTGCAACAACGCCAACCGGTGCAGAGCCCCATTGAGACCACAGCACGCTCCCGCTCAGTCCAGCATCTGTGCCTGAGGCTGTCTAAGGGGTCGCGAATTGTGCGGCGTTCGAGGTCGCGAGTTGTGTAGGATGTGGGTGTTTTCTTACCCATGGCGGCGGTAGAGCTGCGGTCGCAGTGCAGATAGCGTAGAGCGAGAGACTTCTGTAGGGCGATGCAAGATCAGCAGGGTGACTTCAAATCACGGTGCGGCTGGTTGTGGCTGCGGCCAAACAATATGGAGACGCGACGCAAGCCAAAACCTGGAGAAATAGAGTGAAACAAGGGCGGTAGGGCGGGTAGCGTACCAGACAGCGGTGTATACTCTCGAGTGAATCGATGCACTCCGAGCAATGGGTTCGTGAGGATTGCAGGTGACTGCGAGCGGGAACGGCGTGGGTGCGGTTGATGCTGCGACGTTGAGAGACGCAGACGAGGTACGCTTCGCTGGTAGAAAGGGGGTCCGATCAGGCGCTAGACCAAAATCCCCGGTTCACGAACAACAGCTGGGGCGGCAGTGAAAATAGATGGAGATGGTGCAACACGAGCAGTAGTGAGCTTCAAGTGGTTGTAGAGTGCAATTGACAGCTTGTACGTCGACGCAAGATGTTCCTGTGTTCGTGTGCAAGTCTCAAGACGGCAGTCGCGTACCACAGAGCTCGGAAGGGAAGTTGTCACGTGCACAAGCTCACGAACATGGAAATTGCACCCCCAAGGGAGGCTCGATCGGCGCATGAACAGGAGTCGTGCTTCCTCATTGCACTGCACTGCAAAAGTATATAGAGGCGGTCAAATATATGGTTGCTAACGTGATATCGTAATGCTTCCTGACCTCTTCCTGCCTGGGTTTTAGAACTTCTATCGTGTGCACCAGTATATCCAACCAGAATTTCAACTCAAGGCAAAACATGCGCAAACCAAGGGTATTGTGCGAAAAGTCCAACCCAACGCCAAACATTATGCATCAGGAAAAGCTCATGAGCGCCTTGTTAAGCTCGGCCTTGTCGTACTTGACGTACTTACCCTTGCCCTTGTCAATCTCGCGGTACTTGTCGTAGAAGCGATTGTACAGTGGCTCGATGATGTTCTGCACCTCTTTGGACAGCTGTGTCCGCACTTCGGCCTCCATGGAATAAGTTTTGTGGCGGGCAACAAGATCCTCAAAGCTTGTGTTGAAGCTCTTGAACTTCTCCTTGATTGCATCTTTGTCCTTTGAGCCCAGACCCTTCACAATGGCTGCGGAGTCGGCTGTTCCACCACCAGAGTGTGGTCTTTCCTTGGAACGATTGGTATATTGTACGTCGAGCAGATGGCCGGATGGTTCTCGCCATGCTTCGAGATACATGGCTGAACTGGTCTTGCGCCAGGCTGCGAGCTTGCCTGCATAACTCTCCAAGAGCGGAGCGAGCTCAGAATTACGGATCGTGCGGGTGACAATGGCTATGTTGTTAGCCAGGAAGATGCCTTGTAAGGTCTTGCCTTTCAAAAGCATCTTGGCCTTGCTCGTGAGGTTTTGAATGAGTGTGTCGATCGTGTCTGACGCGTACGATGCGAACAACTTGACCATGTCAGGGTTGACATCTAGTGTTGTCGAGGACTTATTAGCGGAAGGGTTATTCCAGCCACCTTCTCCCAGCGATGCTAGTATTGACGACAATGGATCCAAGTAGTTGGTCATCTCTTGCAGCCGACGCATCGATTCGCCTGTGATGGGGACCGCAGCTCCATCCATCGGCAGAGCAACAAGTGTTTGTGTGCGTACCCTCGTGTCTTCAATAAGCTTGCTCAAGGAAGTCTTTGACGTCTCTCGAATGGGCTTGACGCTGTCGTAAATCTGGCCTTTGAGCGCACCAGTGGTGTCCTGCAATCGTAGAGAAAGCGTGCGCACCATGCCACAGATCTCGTATCCAAGGAAACAGTCCGTAAGCAAGTTCTTCTGAATGTGGCCGTTCAGCTCACGTAATGTTCGGTTGAACTCTCCCAGTGAGGCCTGGCACGTCGATTCGCAGACCGGTGTCCATTCGCCGCGCGCAAAGATGTTGGTGATGTTGTCGTACTCGGCCACGAATATGCCCTCGATCGCCTGCACATATGTCCCAATACCATTGGTGCCCTTCTTGTACAAGGCGTCCGGTTGCACCTTTCTAGCTGTCGCAATTGAAGCTTGAGCAAGACTGCCCAGTGAGCTCTCCAAGTAGCTGCCTCGAATATCTGCATATATCCTTTGTGTTGGTGTTGAAGACAGATCAGCTTGTGATGTCGAGGCGACGGTCTGCGAGATGTGGCTATTGATCCCGCGCAAAGTCGATAGTTGGTCTGGCGGCAGAAGTGGGAATGGGTTGTTCTTAGCAACAAACTCTAGCGGCTGCAGCTTTTGTCTCGAACAGTCACCCAATATACCACGGAAGACATCTTCCAGCTGCTTGTTTCCCAGCTTCAGGAGGCCGTTCAGCTGCGCAATTGCCTGTTCGTTCGAGCGTAGGTTCGTGCGCTTCAAGTCAGCGAGGGCCATTGTAGTTCGATCGAGAGATGCAATGTAATCGCGGAGGTCGCCTCGTCCAGGTCTGGATCACGTCAGCTTGCGCTCTCTATCGTATCACCTTGTACATACCCAGCCCGTATAATCCTCTCCTCCCTCTCGCTCTGATCTCTCGGCGCCCTGAGCCTCTCAATAGCCTCAATGACCTTGTCGATGTTACTCGTCGCGATCTGCAATTTCTGTGTGTTCCCATAAATCGGGCTAATTGCATCCTGCACAGCTTTCCCACTGGCATCGAGCCGATTGACGGACCCTTGGATCTTCTTTGTGAGCGTCTTCATCTTGTCCATGTTGGCGAACAGGACTTCGACTTCGGCGCTCTCTTCGGCCAGAGCCGGGATTTTGCGCGGGCCCACCATTGTATCTGCAGGGCGCCTGCCAACAGCGATTTGAAGGGAAGGAGGCTGGGAGCGACTGCTGCGGGCGTGGTAGCTGAGACCGTGGCAGCTACGGGTGCTGTGGCCGTGGGGGCCAAACGTGGTGGTCTATGAATGTGGCAACATGTACAAAGAACAAAATTTACCAGAATAAAGCTCAAGCCGGCTGGCAGCCGTGATTATGTGGATTATGTACGGAGGGTGCCTGGCGTGGGGATGCTTGCGGAGAGCTACGGGAGATTGAAGCTATGACGAACCAGGGTCGAGATGAGGCGCACGGTGCAGGGAACCACCACTCTTCGACCACTCATCTGTCATTGAACTTCACTCTACCTATGACACCTCCATATCGCGTGTCACAGCGAAAGGCGGTTCAAGAGGTGCATTCCCGCCCTGCGACAGTCTTAAATACATGCCAACAGAGTGTCAAGCTGCTGGCTGTGGCGCCCCTTAGTCAAGCTGCCGAGCTGTCAAAGCAGTGGAGTGTTTCTGGTCGCCGTCGAAGCCGCTGTCAGCCTTGTTTCGGCGAACGATACATCTTTACATAACGGCACCGTGAGGATTCATGCGCGGTCTTTCCGTGGCAATCTGAGGACGGTCAATATGATACGTGTAAGATCGCACGCAAGCAAGCATCACAAAATGCCCGCACAATTGATAGAGGAAACCATTACATTTATTCTATCGAGCCCTCCATCTGTGTGTAGGCTGCGCGGTTTCTTGTACATATCAAATCTACGGAATTGGACGACTACCCGTATATGACTAACAGACCCAATACCAAGTATCTTAACTACCATCAGCGGCCCTAGTCTCAACGATTCTCGATGTCGCTGCATAGCAGAGGTGCAGTGATCTAGACGCGTTGTGCGATTTGATCAAAGAGGCTGCTAAATTGGTACCGTGGGTCAGACAGAAGCTTACCAGAGCGCAAACCACTCTTCTCTGAACCCTACTCTTGTGACAGCAACACAACTAGCCCTGTTCTTCTTCGTCGCTCACGCTGAGCTTACGGCGAAGCTGTTCAAGCTCTGCTGAGAATCTCGGAAGCTGCTTGGCTAGACGTTTTCGAAGCAGACGATGTGCTTGTGTGTTGTATGCTGTGTCCTCAAGCAGTGTCTTCAGGTTGCGCGGCAAGACGGTGACGAGCTTCATCAGCTTTGCGACAAACAGCTTGCAGTCATGAATCCACCTCTGGACCAGATCACTTGATACTTCGTTGCAGATTGCCTCTGGAAGCGGGCGTGTCAGACCACCTGGGTTGTTGGTCTGTCGAGTAAGGTCTGAACGCTGCCTTGCGTGGACACCAGGTCCGCGGTCGCCTGTGCGCCGTACAAAAAGATAGCGCGGTCTCATCATGACGGCAACAGGGCAGCTGATGTCTGTCTCCGTGGTGTAGCATCGATAGACTGCTAGAGTCGAGGCCTTCAGCGTCATCTCCGTTTCGCCATAAGCTTGGTTGACACGGTCAGAAAGCTTCTTTATTTCAGCGCCAGCTTTCTCCAAAAGATCTGAGTCCTCAACACCCTCGTCCATGTCTTCGAACGCGGTATCGATCTCTTGCAGATGGTCAAGAAGAGGCTTGCAAAGGCATTCGCAAAGTAACTTTGTCTGAGCCAACATAACGTACTTCCAATTGTCCAAGTAGGACCTGTACATGCGGAGGAACTCATTGTTGAGGTTTCGGCCACGTGCTTTGGACTTTCCACCAACGATGCCGTTGGTGCTAAGCATCTTGTTGAACGTTGTTTGCATAACATTTGGCCCCTTCCATTCTCCAATTACAGAACGGAAGCTTGTCTTAAGGTGAGATTCATGGTTGATATCCCAAGGCTTCGATGAGAAATTGCGAGGCTTATTGATGGCGAGGCTGTTGAGCTGGATTTGAAGTGTGGGCGTGTCTTGCGTCAGAACGTTGCACATCTTAGCAAAGTCTTCGTTGTACTTAAATTTCTCCAAGACCCTCTCAATCTCGTCCTCAACTTCATTCAGCTCTTCTTGTACGTGGCCGAGCAGGTCTGCACGGAACGCGTGGGTCGCCAGATCGCTCAAAAAGTCTCGCAGCTCAGGTATACCGGTCTGATCAAGGTCGACATAAGCTGATCTGTGGTGTTGGTCTCGACGGACCATTCGATTGTTGAATTGAGAAGCCGAAACAGCGAACATCCGGACACGGCTATCACTTTCGTCCAGCTTGAGTCCAATCTCTTCGATTTGGTGCTTGATGTATGCCATTCTGGCGCGATTGTTGATATCGTCCTCGTATTCAAGTAGGAGGGTACTATCAATGCTTTGGGATCTTCCACGAGCGTAGGTAAGGCATGCCTTGAGCTGAGGAAAAGGTTCATCAGGATATCTGTTGATGATATCAGTAACCTGGTAATCGTCGATAGTCCGAGCATGCAACTGTGGATGGTAAGCGACTTGAATTCGAACAAATAGGAATCAAGCTCACATCTATCTGGTTGAACACCAAAATGGTATTTTCCTGCCCATATTGGTGGTTAGCACGACCAAGATAGCTATCTTGCACCATCTCGGTCTCATAACGCTGGCTCCATGCCACCACAATCTCGAAATCGGCCGCGCGTTGATATTTGTTCAGAGAAGCAGTGCGGATGAGGTTAGAATCTCCGTTACCTGGAGAAGTGAGCAGTATGCAAGGAATGTCGGGAAGAAGACCACTCACCTGGGAGATCGACAAATCGGAGGCCTTTCCTTAGAAGTTCAGAGCCTGTTAGGACGGTAATGGTCTCAATTAGCGGCCATAACTTCAACACGCTTCGAGTCTCCCCACGGATGGCCTCGTTTTTAATGTTGACTTTCTTCAAGCTCCCATCCGAGATCAAAGCCCAGCTGCGGTGCCTGGACTGAAAATCCTTGACACGAGCATGGCACATGTCAACGACATCGTCAAGAAATCTGGATGCGTCAACGTCAGCGCTCATGATCGATAGCATGATCTGAGAAACTCACCCTTGGAAAGCTGCATCGCCCTCGGTGTGAAGACATTCCATTCTGCTTTCTAGCTTTTTCCTCGCTCGCGGGTTGTCTTGAGTCGCAAACACTACGTTGAAGTACTCCATGGCAGTGTTGTACCCATCACGGAGATCATGCTGAAATCGCTGATATCTTTCCTCGTCGTCGTATCGTCTCGTACCAAGCAAGCCTCGATCTTCAGACGCGCTTACTACAGCACCATGCTCGGTATTGCTCGTGTTGGCATAGATACCCGAGGGACATTTATGGGCCATGAAGTCACGAAGGTGCTCTCTACCGGACTTGCGATTCGTCTTATCGTCTTGAAATTCAACTATCATGTCGTTCTGTGTCGTGCTGTCGGAGGCTCCTTCCTTCCAAGCAATGATGGTCGGAACTGTCGTCTCGGCTTTGCTTCCAGCAGACACGTTGACAACTGGTTTTCCTAAAAGAGAGATGAGTAGCGAGCTCTTACCAAATACCAGTAACCGCGACAGTGATGGTCTTCCTAGTGGGTGTCGCTCTGGCAGACTGAATTGCTCTCATCAACGCGTTGGTCGTGGTGGTATCGATGTTGCAGCCGCTGATGGCACCTGATATTCTATCACACATAGCATGAATGCTGGAAACAATATCTGTTTGTTCATCGTAGTCATCGTCGTCGTCATTATCGTCATCACTATCTGCGCCAGAAGCCGGGCCTCTGGTGCGCAACTCTGACATGGATCGCGTGCGTCGAGTTTTCCACGCGAGAAAGTCTTCTCGACCCCATCTCGAGCCGGGCGGGTGATAGTCGGACATGATACTGACTTCATGTTAGTACTGATTTAATGGGGGAGCGAGATGATATACCTGGAGTTTTGCGCCGAGCGCAGTCACTGAGAGGGGGAGAGGTACCTTTCTGGTGCAAATGTAGAGATGTGGACGTTAAGCTGAAAGTAAAAGTCTTCCACGGAATAATAGGGAAATCACGTGGCCAGCGGTGGAAAAGCGGCAAGCGCAAACCCGTGTGGCGAAAAGTGAAGGTGAAGATGAAAGTCTGAGCGGCAGCGTTTGCTTACATCAGAGCGCCAATCGTGACGCCCAGTCAAGGTAGGCCAGGGATATGGTTTTTGTACGGTAGCTATCATCGAAGTAAGTTATGGATGTCAATATGAAGCTGAGAGGAGTAGGGTACAGATGATCCTCTCATCCACAGGCTACGGTTGGCTGGTTTTAGGCATTATCGTCTTTTCTGTGAACACACGAGGGTAGGTGTTTCCAGTCAGAGTAGGCAGCATAATAAAAAAGTGACACTGAATCTCTTTCGATCTAAAAGGGGGAAAACTGCTCGTGGTTTCCAACCTTGGTGTCACCCTTGCGCCCGATTCCGCTCCATCATCCCCAAGGCCCGAGCCTTTATAAGCTCTTCCCAGATCTTCCTCGTGAACGCACCACTCTATTCGAAAGGCGACCATCTCCCTCCAGTCCAATTCGATTATGCAACCGGCTACTCATCATTCCTCTTCCGCTTATTCGAGAAACGTCCCTCGGAGTCCTCCAGACGTGGACAGGCCTTCTGAATCTCTACCAGGCTGTCCTCGAAAGCAGGAAGCATTATTTGCAGCTCATCACAAATTTTCTGGTGATCAGCTTCGACGTGTCCCTGGCGGTGAAGTAGCTCATCAGAAATCTGACGGAACCCATCCAGCAAGGACATGACTTCCACGACGTATTCCCTGCAGCATTGCATCCAGATTTCTCTCTGTGTATCGGTAATCTCGGTTGCCATGTAATACGGGAAGTGTGTCATCGGCGGTGGTGGATCGACGAGGCACTTGTAGAGATGTCCGCAGTGGCGGCGATATGCGCCTGGCCCGCCTACCACGTCGAGGACGCTGTGGTAGACGGGTCGCATTGCTAGGGCGATGGGACACATGACGTGTGTTTCTGTTGTGTAGTAGACAAACGTTGCTCGGAGGCTGGTTTTGAGGTCTGCTCTCAGTTCATCCTGCGCCATTCCGATTCGGCGCCATTTTGTTTCGAGGGCTTCACTCGCTGTGCTCTTTAGCAAAGGATGACTGGTGACGTTCTCGAGATGGGAACGAATCTGCCTTATCACAGCCCGTACTGGCGCTTCAAGGCTTGTAGCTAGATCTGCGATGCGCTCTGTTAATGTTTTGTACCACCGTTTGACGTATCGCTCCATCGTGTCGAGAACATCCTCATTCAAATTTCGGCCCTTGCCTTTACCGTTCACTGGGATGCCGTTCTCCTTGATTATCTTGAGCAAAGTTGCGTAGTAGGGAGTTGGATGGACAAAAGCTTGAACGACACGGCCGAGGTTATACAAGATGGCAGCCTCGGCTTTATCCATATCCCATGGCTTGACCACGGACGCCGAGACCAGAAGCTCAACGGCATCTTCCAGAGAATTTTTAGTCACTGGTAGCCATGTTACCAGGTCTTTACGCATTTCTGCATAGACAGCGTCTTCGACAAACTTTGTCAGCACGCGTTGGATCTGACTGAAAATATCGGGAAGTGTCTCGTAGACATGGTATTGTAGTGTTTCGTAGTTCATGCGAGCTGGCAGATTCAGCAGATACTGTCGCAGTCGAGGAATACCAGTCGCTTCGACGGTGATTACAGGTGGCTCGGGACCGTATGGCGCTTCTCGACACAAGCTGTATTGACGGGCGGAGATGAGGATTATATCAACCTCCACATTCTTCTTGCGCAAGTCCCGCTTGATAGCCTGCTCTTCGCGCTTGATGTATGGAGACCCTGCTATCTCCAAGACGTATCTTCGATAGTCTCTGAGAAGAAGCGGATCCGTGTCACGTGCCCTCAGAAGCGATTCAAACTGCTTCAGGCATCGCTTTGCTTCTGGGAATGGTGTAGTTTGGATTTTGTTCACTCCTTCTGAGATGAGATCGTCAAGAAGTTGCTATCACAACAATTAGCTGCAGATCTCAGTATCATGAAATTAGGCTTTCTCACGTCGCACTTGTTTGCAATCAAGAGGGTATTGTGAGCCCCCAGACGTCGTGTCGAACGTGAAAGATACTCGTTGTGCGTGACGCTTGTCACAATCCGCTGAGCAGGAAGGAGTGACGACAATCTCGAAGTTTGCCATCTCGCGGAACTTCTCGACGAGCGCTGTGCGTATTTGATTGTCATCGCCGTATCCTAATATGTCAGTCAGTGAGAGCTCAGTGCGGGGCTTTGGTATGCCCTACCTGGGAGGTCAAGAAAGCACAGATTGTTCCTGAGTAATACATGGCCGGTCTCTAGGCGCAGGGACTTTACTAGAGGCCACAGCTTTCCCACTTCCTCTCTCATGTCAGTAAGGTCTTGATCCTGAATTGCTTTGTGATGTATAACGCCGTTTTGGGCACCAATACTGGCCAGGCGTTCTTTGGCAAACCCTACGCACATATCGGCGAATCTGCTACTCTCGATATCGCTGTATTCGAGCGCGTTTTCCAGCTGTTCATGACGTCCCCAGTCCTGGTCAGAATTGAAAATGATGCGAAAGAAGTCCTGTGCAGTTCGGGCGCTGTTCAGCGTCTGCTGTTTCTCTGCTTCAGTCTCTTCTTCCTCTTCTTCCTTACCATCGTCTTCTTCCTCTTCTTCGTCATCATGGTCTTCTTGCTCTTCTTCGTCATCAATTTCCTCTTCTTCCTCATCGTTTCCCTCTTCCTCTTCATCCTCCTCCTCCTCTTGGTCTTGTTCCTCATTCCTGTCATTCGTGTTCCCAACTTCCAAGCTCACCCCACCCCGTTTCCTTGGAAAAGCGAACCGATACCTCCTTGCCTGCTCCTCAACACATCTCCTAATCTCCCCAAGCCCCAAATACTCCACGACGACATCGCTCTCGACAGAACCATCATCGGCACCCTCCTTATGCGCAATGATAGTCGGGAATGCAGTACAAGCCGACGACGAAGACGAAACATCAACCACATCCCTATCCAGCACAGAACAAAGCAACGAGCTCTTCCCCGTGCCCTGCTCGCCCAGAAACACAACGCAGAGCGTCTTGCCGTGGGAGACTGTTCTAGCACGTTCGAGCGCGCAGTGCAGATTGGTCAGCTCTGTGTCGGTGGCGGAGCGCGTGGCGGTTAAGGCGAGGAGCTTGGAGCAAGATTTTTCGAGGAGGCGCGCGATCTTTTCGTGGTCCAGGGCATACCATGGGTGGTAGGGTCGTTTTTCGGTGGATGTGTCGTAGCGGGAGTTTTCGGTGGTTCTGGGGCGGGCTTTGTACTGGGCGAAAGTGAGCATCGCTGGCGGTGGTTTGGAACCCGCGTATCTGGATTGTCTAAGGTGAAACGTCAGCAAAGAATGAATGGGAGTTGGAAGCGCTGAGTTCTACCCTGGCATGATGGCGTGGCAGGTTCGCACGTTCCTGGCCGTGGAATGTTGTAGGTTGGAGTTTGGTCTTGCAGCTTGATTGTTGAGAAGGTCACAATGGATGGATTCAGGTGTTGTAGAAGCGATCGCTGATGGTGACGATGGGAGTACGAGCACATATAAGTAAGGCTGTGTAGGAGGAGCTACATTGTCAGGTAAGAGAAACGCATCCACTCCCATGTGAGACTACGGGCAAAAGCACCCCACTGCTTCACGGCAGGTTGTGAAATTGGAGAGTAAGAGAATTCCCTCTACTCGCAGGTAAATCCATTGGCAAAACCATTAGTGAACCCCCAGTAAAACCCAAGTACCTCAAAGGTGAGAGAGCCCCTCGCACCCGCACCCAACCTCTCCGCCTGTCGTCCCTACACTGACGCATCGAAACCCATAAACGTGCCAGCCAGTGAATTGCAACACCACGAAGGAAAGTGTTCGTGTTTGGACTGTGTTATATTAGAACATGTGTGCAAAGTATTCATTAGTTTTGCTACCGCGAATACTTGTCTGTGTGAATTGGGCGCGGTGTATACTTGCCAGAGGTTCAGGAATTTCAGAACAATGTTCATCAGAGAGTCTTCATCAGTTCTGTAACCCCCAATCATTCTAGCACTACATCGCCGGAGGAAGACCATAACGGGTCCTCTCGTCCTCAAGCCAACATGCCCACGACCTCGCCGTGACTCTGCGAGAAAAAACTCAGACTCTTTGAGTCGTACCTTTAACTTGTGTGAATGTTCGTCCGATGTAAGAAAATCAAGCGCCAGAAAGCTCCTCCATCTCCACCTTGATCTCCACGGCGCGCGCCTTCTTCGTGGCTCGCTGCATCTCCAAGTCGGGGAACTGGCCCTTGACCTTAGCAAAGCTCTTCCTGAAGCCGGAGAGTTGCTCGCCGAGCTCCTTACGAACCTGCTTGTGCGCATCTGACATGTAAGCTTCGTTCTCGAGCAGTTCTGCCATGGTTTGTGCGAGTTCGCTGAAGTGGGCGAGTGCAGAGGTGATGAATTCTTGGTTGATGAATTGCCAGTTTTTGCATTGTCGGGTTTTGACCTGGACTGAGATTGCGTCGACGAGAGAGGCTTTGCTGCCGTTGTTCTTGGTGAGGGTACGGATCAGCTCTGTACGTTGCTGCCTGTATATTCCTCTGCGATGCTTTGGTCGTTCGTCCATCCGTATGCAGTTAATGCGCTGGTAGGCGGTCTTCATCTCTTGAGCGATGGGGCATTTGATATCGTCCTCTGTCGTGAAGTGTCGGTAGTTTTCGTCAACTGAGCTTTCAAGTTGATTCACGAGTGTGTCGCGAGCTAATCCAATGCGCCTAGAGAGCTTTTGAAGGGCTTCGCTCACTCTCAATTTCAACTCTGGGTCGCTTGCAGCTGCTTGAAGACGTCGTCCAAGCTCCTTGATAGTATCCTGAACAAGTCCATTGAGTTGACTGGTGAGATCCTTGGCTCCTGGCGCAGTTTTGATCTTCCATGTCTTTATGGTACCTTTGTATTTTTGTAAAAGCTCCTCGTTGAGATTTTTGCCTGGATACCTGCCATGTGTTGAGATTCCGTTGTTCCGGAGCATGAGCCAGAATGTTGAATAATAGACTGAGCTCTCGTCTGGGAGGGCCATGAGATGATCCTCCATACCGCTGCTAATTTTGCGCTTTGCAGAATCGTCCCAAGCTACGGGTACAATGACATCAGGAACTGTATCAGAAAGTCCGTTGAGATCGCTGCCGAGCTTGGGCAAATGAGCCAGCAAATAGCGACGAATGACGGCCATGTCAACATCATTGGTAAACTTCATCAAGATGCGTGATACTTTATCTTCGACATCGGCGAGTATTTCGAAGATATGATAGTACATGTCTTCATAGTTCGTCTTGGCCGGCAACATCAGCAGAGCTTGTCGAAGTAGTGGAATCCCAGTGCCCTCAGGGTCATATGGCGGATCCTCCAAGGGGGAAGGTTCCAACCACTCGAAGTACCGCGCTGCAGAGATTGGGAATACTTGTACTCCTTTTCTCTGCATCTTGCGTTTGATTTTGTTGCATTCTCGTTGACCATCAGCCATCTGCGCCTCTCGAATCAGGTATCTTCGATACTTCTGGATGATACTGCGGTTTTCGCCTGTCAATCCTCGAAGGTCGGACAGATGTTGATAGATTGTGGCAAACGGTTCTTCGACTTCGCTTTCCAACATGTGGATAACTTGGTGTTGTGGTGTCTCTAGACACGACTGTTGAATATGAGCATTATGCAGGAGGAACACAAGGAAACCACTTACATCGGCTTTGTTGAGCACGAGAAAAACGTTCTTCGCCTCATGATGTCGAACTGCGCGGTTGAGGAATCGGTCCTCATCAGTCTTAGATAAGTAACGGTCGCTTTTCGCTACGACAATCTCGAAATTCGCCAAACGGCGGTACTCGTTTACGACTGCTGTACGAGTCTGATTGAGATCTCCATACCCTGCAAATGGTCAATACGGCGATCAAGCAGAACGTTCAAGAATAAGCAGGTTACCTGGTAGATCCATGAGCTGGATCCCGTTCCTGAGCAAGACAGACCCCGTCGAGATCGTAACAGCTTTGACCAGCGGCCACATTCTCGCAGCGTGGTCCCTCACTCTCTGCAGATCCACATCGCAGACATCAGTGTATTCAACACTGCCTGCTTCTTCAGCCTCAATTTGTTCAAGATGCGACATTGCAAGACCAGAACAATGGTCAAGAAACTGGCCGTCTTCAATGTCTGAACTGTTCAGCCATTTGTGAAGATCAAGCTCTTTCTCCTCATCACAGTCAGCGTTGAATATAATTCGAAAGAACTGTTCTGCAGTATCAGCACCCAGCTGCAGCGCCTTAGAAACCTTCTTTCGCTTTTTGTGTTTCCTGACTGGATGGTCGCTTGTACCGCTGGAACCGGAGTCGGAAACATCATCTTCAGAGTGGTCTGAGTCTGAAGCCTCATCTCCTGACAGCTCATTCTCTTCCCCGCTCGATTCGACTTTTTTGTCAGTAGAGGAAGGTACATAAACATCCGCGTATCGGCGAATGTGTTCCTCGATGAAGTCACGGATTTCATCAAGCTCCAAGAATGTGACTTTGAGATCACTCATGTTGGTATCATCAGCCGCGCCTTCCTTGTACTCGACGATTGTAGCGAACGCAGTGCATGCGCTGGAGCTTGCCGATGCATCGACGAGGTAGCGGTTGAGAAGGGCATTGATTGCAGAGCTCTTTCCAACGCCCTGATTTCCGACTACTGCTATTTTGAGCTTCTTTGGACGGGGAAACTTCTGTGCGCGGCGTAGAGCCTTGAGAAGGTCTATTATCTCTGGGTCTTCCGTCTCGCAATCCGCGACGGGCCGTGCTAGCTCTTCGCACATACTCTGAATGGTAGTACGGAGAAGCTCAAGATCCAGGGTATACCAGAGACAATCTGGGGGGTCTTCGCTGCTGGGGTCGTAAACATGCCCTTCGTCATTCTTATCAGCTTCGGCGCCGGTATACTGAGCCTTCCAGGCACCGAAGTCGAGACAAACGCGAGTCCTCAACTCCTTGGGCGTTGACAACAGAGGTCGTTTCGTCATGCTGCGGTGATAATAAAGGTTTGCTGGTAGTTTGGTGTCTTGGAAGTGGAAATGGATGCGTGGCTATCTTTGGCAGTGGGTTTGGGAAGATGGCTGGAAGGTAGGTCACGAGGGCGACGATTTTGTTTGGGGATGAATTTCGCCAAGTTCGCAGAGCAAAGAGGCCGGCGTTGTGAAGTGAAGGTGAGGAAGAGGAGGGACGCGTCACTGCAGAGGCATGGTGAGGCACAGGGGCAAGGTGTGGTAGCAGCAAGCAAGCCACGGCGGAAAACAAGTTGACGGTGAGAATGGGTCTTTCGAGTCTTTCGATCTGCAACAAGAGGGGAGCTGGCAGGCGCAGGGCAAAGCAGTGAAGTGATCTAAAGCTTTATTGAGGATATTGCTGGTGAAGGTTGATGATATATTCGACGGTGAAGATACGTCCTATCCCTGCTGAGGTCGAACGAGACCTGAAGCTCGTCAGCAGTAGTGCTGAATCTACATCTCTGATGCAGTGTCGTGCCGTTAGGCTGGAAGATGGAGCACAAGGGCCATGTGGGGTGATTGCTCGGCGCTACGGATGACGGCAGTGGGGAAGGCTGATGAAGCATTGAACAAGCCTCGTCGAGCCGCGCTGCCGAAGACGTGATGGGTACCTGCAGTAGTTTGTCTCCAAACGCCAAACACATGCCCAGCACTATTTCGAGATGCTGGATGTGAGGTTTTCGCAAAATTGCTGTGGGTAGGTGGGTGTTCCTGCATGTGAAAGGCTTGGCTGTTGACGTAGCTATCCAGATGCAGGCAATAGCCGCTGCACGAAACCTGAATCGCCAACATGCGGAAAATTGCGGGCGGTCGCGAAGCAGCCCGCTTCGTCATGTTGAGCGCATAGCGGGTATGCGAATTGGGAAAATCACAGGCCAGTCTTGTGTGCAATCACACACACACACACACACACTCCTTTTGACCCAAACATTGCCATGGCGCGCTTTGGCAATGCGCGCGACCTCGGCCAGCTCTGGCTGCGGGGGACGCGTCGCAGGTGAGCACACACGGCACTGTAGCTGTATAGCCAGCCAGCCAGCCAGCTACAGCTACAGTATGACAATGCATTGCAAACACGTGCTGACGGTTCAGGCTGCATTCATCCGCTGGCACATGTCCACGATCCAGCGCCTCTACCTACTCCCTTCGCTACGGGCCCCCTGTCCTCCTCGCGACCCTCGGCGCCGGCTACTACGCATCGTCCCGTCCCATACAGCTTGATGCACCGTCTGCGTGGTCGTCGTGGAGCCCCGCCGTATCTCGCTCACAGAGCCGCAACAGCTCGAGCGCCGCGAAGAAAGCTGAGCCCGAGAAGAACGAGCAGGGCGAAGACAAGCCCGGAGAGCAGGACGCTCCATCGCAGACGCGAGTCGCGCAGGGCTACAGCGGAGAGGCGGACACAGCAGGAGGCGTCAAGTCGGCCTGGCAGACCATTTCAAACAGCTTCTCGAGCCCCACCACGTCCGTCACATACATTGGCGACTCCATCCTCGACTATGTCATCCCTCACTGGGCCAAAGCCCTGCCTGGCTTCATCAAGAAGCTGCAGAATGAGCTGTCCATGGCCCCGGGCTCGCTGGCAGAGGAGATCTGGTACGAGGCAAACGACCCAGAGACGAACCCAGAGATCACCTGGGACGCTTCAGTGCGCGTATCAGACCAGCTCTGCGACGAGGAGCTGGCCTTTCGCAAGAAGAGGTCGCTGTTCACAAAGGCCGCCCTCGCCCGTTATCTCGACATCCCAGAGGCCACCATCCACCCCGACGATGTCCCTGTCATCGCCATGTGTGGCTCTGGCGGCGGTCTGCGCGCTCTTGTTGCAGGCACCTCTTCCTACCTGTCAGCCAAGGAGCATGGCTTGTTCGACTGCGTCACCTACACGGCAGGTGTCAGCGGAAGCTGCTGGCTCCAGACGCTCTATTACTCCGACATCACCCAGCGCAGCCATGCCAAGCTCATCCGCCACCTGAAGAACCGACTCGGCGTGCACATCGCTTTCCCTCCAGACGCCCTCGAGCTCCTGGTCAGTGCGCCGACAAATAAATACCTTTTGAGCGGACTTGTCGAGAAGGCCAAGGGTGTGCCTGACGCCGACTTTGGCATCGTCGACATCTACGGCGCCCTGCTTGCGGCACGCTTGCTTGTGCCAAAGGGCGAGCTTTCCGTGAGCGCATACGACTTCAAAGTGTCCAACCAGCGGCGCTTTACCGACAATGGATCGCAGCCTCTGCCCATCTACACCGCCGTACGCCACGAGATACCGCTCGCTGAACAAATGGACACAAAAGATCCCATCGCTGCCGAGGCAAAAGCGAGGAGGGAAGCTTGGTTTCAGTGGTTCGAGTTCACTCCATACGAGATGTGGTGCGAGGAACTGTCAGCCGGCATTCCAACGTGGGCCATGGGCCGGAAGTTCGAAAATGGACGAACCGTGTGGCGCGATAATGGCCTAGCCCTGCCGGAAGTGCGTGTGCCAATGCTCATGGGCATCTGGGGCTCTGCTTTCTGCGCGACCCTCTCGCACTACTACAAGGAAGTGGGACCCTTTCTGCGCGGACTTGCAGGCTTCGCTGCCATTGATGCCATGATCTCCGAGCGCGATGAAGACCTTGTCAAAGTCCACCCCATCGACCCCGCCTCGATACCCAATTACGCCCTGGGCATGCGCGAACTACTCCCACCCTCTTGTCCCGAGAGCATCTTCACGCACAACAACTTCCAATTCATGGACGCTGGCATGTCCAACAACCTTCCCATCTACCCTCTCCTCCGCCCCGGTCGCGACGTCGACGTCCTCATCGCATTCGATGCCAGTGCCGATGTCCGCACCGACAACTGGCTGAAAGTAGCCTATGGCTACGCAAAACAACGCGGCATCAAAGGCTGGCCCGTAGGCGCCGGCTGGCCCCCGTCCGACGAAACCCCGGAACAAATCCAACACGACCTCGACGAAGCACAAGCCAACACCGAAGCCCAAGCAAACGCCAAGATCAACGAAGCCAAAGCCCAAGACGCCTCCAACAAAAGCCAACACAAAGACCTAGGCTTCTGTAATATCTGGGTCGGCTCCACCGAAGAACGCATCTCGAACTCAGAACCCCCCACCTCGAAACAAGTCGAAGCCGACTGGGAGCTCATGCACGAACATTCTGGCATCACTGTAATCTACTTTCCCTTCCTCGCCAACCCCAAATGCCCCGGCGTCGACCCCCGCTCCAGCGACTTCATGAGTACCTGGAACTTTGTCTACACGCCCGAGCAAATCGATAGCGTTGTGCAGCTTGCCCGCACCAATTACGATGAGGGTGCTGAGCGCACGAAGAGGACGATTAGGGCGGTTTATGAGCGCAAGAAGAAGGTTAGGGAGGAGAGGGAGAAGAGAGAGAAAGAGAGGAGGTGGAGGTGGAGACTTAGTCAGGGGAGGGTTGCGGGGCATCGCATTGGGGAGAGTGATCACGGGGATCATTTTACTTAGGTTTTGGATGGGGGGAGAGAGAGGAGTTTGATGTTGCATGTTATGATACCCACTTGGCTGAGAATGAAAGCACCTTTTTTTGATACGTCGACAACGTAATCTTCATGTATTATTCACTTATCCATTGTACTGAAAGTCCACCATCACAGCTTCGCCTCACCCTTGTCCCTAACCTCCTGCGCCATCCTCACCAGCGCATATAGCGACTGTAACCTTGGCATCTCAAACCCCCTCTCCCTCGCAATCCTAATCGGATTCCCCAAAATAACCTCAATCTCCATGCGCTTCCCCTGTTCCCAATCCATAGCCATGCTAGGCTTGCTGCCACTGGTGTTGCGCTGCGTCGACCGAATGATAGCCTCTGGCGTTGCAAAATCAGCGGGTAGAGGCTGGCCCAGCACCTTAGGCGCCGTGTTGAGGATCTCGTGCATCACGCCGAGTAGGTGTCGTTGTACCTCTGGGTCGTTGCTCATGGCGTGGTTTGTGGAGCCGAGGGTGAGGACTGAGGAGGGGTTCATGGAAGCGTTGATTGCGATTTTGTGCCAGCGGACTAGTTGCAGTTTGGCGTGTGTGTAGGCGCTTGCGTCTTTTATGCCGCCGGAGACGAGGGCGGTGGTGAAGGCATGGTTCTTGGCTTCGGCGGCGTTGTCGCTCGGTTTGGGACTGCCAGTGTCGAGGTGTGGGAGGTAGGGGCCGCTGTTTATGCGCGTCCAGCGGTTATGCTTGATTTGACCGTGCGAGGGCTGCGCGCAGGTGGCGATTGTGACGGCGCTGCATATTGCTGCGTTTGGGAAGCGGCGCGCGTAGGGCTCTTCGACGCCGAGTCCGTTTTGGATCAGCACGATGGCGGTGTCGTCTCCCACCAGGCCTTCTAGGATCTCCGAATCATCGCTGACGTCGGGCAGCGCTTTGGTCGAGACGACGATGTAGTCCCACTGAATCTTCTCCTCGCGCGCGGCGTCTGGGTTTGGGAAGGTGTGGGTCGGTGTGAAGGTGTAGTCGCCGTACTGGGGTGACGTGATCTGGAAGCCGTTGGCTTTGACGGCCTTGTAGTTGCTGCGGCAGATGACTGAGACGGAGAGGCCAGGGACGAGAGCAAGGCGCGAGGCGTAGAAGGCGCCGATTGCGCCGGCGCCTACTATGAGAATGTTCGTTGGCATGATGAGGCTGTGGGTGTGTTTTGATGGTGCTCCGCGGCGTGAGGGTGCAGCTATGTCGCCGAAAGATAGTAAGGACGGCAATTGACCGCTGTATACTTTGGCTTCTGAACTCAAGACTTCAAGACACGAGACGGCTGTGATGTCGTGCTCGAGGTGGGCGCCATCTTATCGATAGACGGATATGCGGAGTTTAGCCTCGGCACATGTGGGCGCGAGGTGTTGCACGGGCAAGCTGCTGTTGAGTCTTGTTGTTCTATGCTTTGTCAATTGCGCTCCTTGCTTTTAAATCTTGAGAGGGCTTAACAATGTGCGTAGATGACCCTGATTGACAAAGTGGGTTTCTGAGGAGAGGGAAGCTGCAATGGATGAATTAGGATTAGCGCCAACCTCGACGCGTCGACGTCACGCCTCTTCCCTCACAATCAATACCATCACATGTTCAATTGCACGGCTGTAGTGATTCGCCAAAGTTGCGGTTACGGAACCAGGATATTTATGCCTGCTTCTTACCCAAATCGTCTTTGCTTACCATATGCTCGACGTGTGCGCTCCCATACGCGTCAAAGCATTGTCTTGCCATGAACGCGGTGGCTCACTGTTAAAGGTATCCCTCTGGTCTTACTTACTCATTTACTCCTCAAATTCGCTGTTGCAATGCCGAGATGCGGCATAGCATCGAATAATTCCTTGTGCTGCAGACGCTCGACGATTCTACCCCCCAGCTCAACGGTTCTCCAGTTCGTATACATGTGGCTGACATGGCCCCTGACTCGTCTTCCCTGCGTAGTTGAGTATGTTCGTCATCTCAATACTCTGTTACCTGATCAGCGATTTCCACGACTCCAAACTAAAATGCAAGCCATTCATACGCCGGAAGCTTGATGAGCAGCTCGCCACGTCAACTGTAATGTCCTTAAAACAGGATTCTCACAATCGTGGCGACCGCATTGTCACTCAAGCTTGGCGTTCTTTTTCATACGGACACAACTGGCGATTATAAGAGTCTACTGGATCTCGATGTCGATTCCGTTCACGTAGCGGAGACCGGCGGTTGAGAAGTAAAGAACTGAGAAGTCAGTACCGAACTCACTCATCTTTGGAGCTGGCAGGTAAGGGATTGTATGTGTGGCGGTGAGGTATCGAGAAAGCGGCTAATTCATGCTGAAGAGCTCAGCGTCAGGCAATATAGATCGAGACGGCGATACTGAGGGTATCCCCAACAGAAGATGTCATTGGGACTTGTGTATCTCCGTGCAGGAGTGTGCTTAAGATAAAAGTCTTGCATTTCCTTTTTTTTCTCCCTAGTTTCCTCATTCTCTTTATCAGTGTTCCAGCGGCGATTCTCTCTCACCCGCGGCGGACGTTGGCGGTGTTGGCTTGATGTTCCCTCAGATTGTTGTCTCTCTGTCACTCACCATCACGCACGTGACATGGCCCGCCACCGCTTTCCTCAGCCTAGGTCCGCCTCGTTCTAGTTCTGTCTTCGACACTCGCTCAGCACGATCGTCTCTAACATTACTCTCTATCTACTACGCTTCTTGATCGTACAACGATGCGTGGGCGCCAGGTGCCAGGCATCAGGCGGCAGGCAGCTTCACTCTCACCGTTGCTGTAACCGTTACAATGGCGAGGTGCACAGACGGCTGCGAGCGCATATTTGAAAATTCCTCTGGTAGGCACAGCTCAACTTTCTTCAACCACAACTGTTGTACTATACTGACTGCTGGAAGACACCATGTCCACTCCGACGATGAAAAGGGAGGAGAGTCCCGAGCGACCGCTCGCAGCTATACCCTCTAGACGCATTGGAGGATCTATAGCCTCGAGTTTCGCTCTTCCGGCGCCGACATGCGGTAACTACTGCGATTCGAAGCCTTCTGTACCGCTACAGCCATCACCGCGACCGAAACCCCCTGTTCAGGTGAAGACAAAGATGCTATACACAGAGCCGCGCCGTTTCGCCGCCGATCTCGCTGCACTGCCGGCACCAGCCACACATCGTGAGAGATTATCACGCATTTACAAGATTGCAGGGGCTAGTGTGGCGGGCGGTCGCTCAGGTGCCAATTCGCCGTCAGTGTTGTCGTCGCTTTCATCTCAAGCGATTTTGGCCTCGCCGCCACCAAAAAAAACAGTCGCGTCCACCAAAATACGCCCACATCACCCTTTTTCAGCAGGTCACAATCTCAAACGCTTGACTCGAAGCTTGGTTTACGGCTTACCTCTACGCACGTATACACGACATAACGCGCGCACTACAGCAATGGAGGGGTTTCAATGGGAGCAAGGCGGCTTGACTGACGGCGCCGCAGAGGCAGGCATGAGCTTGTACGATCCAAACATGGCACTTCCCGGTATGTATCGCACAGTGTTTGCTACATCAAATGATCACAGCATTTACTGACCCTCGCCAGTTGGAGTTCCTGACATGGTCGCAATGACGCGTGGCGATTTCCAGTTTCAACAAAACTACACGCAGATGCTCGAAGACGCGAACCTCGCAACTCAACAACAAGGTCAGCAATCTATCATAATTGGGTTTATTAGCGTGCTGACAGTTCTAGTTGACAAGCAGCACGTTGTCATCAGCGAGTTGGTTGAATGTAACCAGCATATGCACTCTACGACGCAGAAGCTCGACGCGCGCGTTGCTCAACTCGAGTACGACAACGTGTACTTCCGCTCTGTCGTTGCAAACCAAGCCGTATCGGACTTCCAAATACAGGCACCTCAAGGTACAGTCAATGATGGCGTTCTTGAAAATAACAATCGCAGCCCTTCGCCAAAGGTGAGCCAGGAACAGAATCTCGACAACAGTTCTGCAAAGCGTCCTGTGGCCAAAGCGTTCGCAGCAGAAGGCGTCGCAACGTCTGACAGGAACAAGTCCCGTAAGAAGCTGCGTGTGAAAATTCCCGGCAAAGAGAACGGACTGGAGTCGGGTCTTGGATTGCCTACTCCAATTCCTTCTGTGAGTATTGCGTACCGCGAACGCCGTGACCTTATCTGACCGCCTACAGGCTCTTCAGACTGCATCTTCTTTAGCTGTAGCAGCCATGTTTCCGAACACTCCCAAAACGCCCTATACACCGGGGAGGATCGGTCCACCCGACGCTTACAAAAGAACCACAACCTCAATCAACAAGAGGGATATACACAACTTGAATAAGTTCATCCCCCCGGTCAACGTTCTGCTACCTATGGTGCCACTGACCGACACCGAGGTGATCGTCTACTTCTTCAACTCGTTGTCGAAGCCTATGGTATCATTACGCCTGTACGCTCGTGGTTGGGGTCCAGCGTCGATTGTCCAAGCACTCAACGACCACCGCGAAATCGAGCCCCCATATCTCCGAAACACCTGCTCCGTCAAGTGTACTACCGCTATCAAGAACGCAAAGAGGCTGTACGGTAACGAGTGGGAAGAGGAGCAACGCGCTGCATACGCAGGGGCTGACGACTGCAAAGCTACAGATCTAATTCGAACAGGCGAAGATGACTCTATCGACTACTATGTTCGCGCATTGTGCTCTAACCTCAAGCAGCACCCCGCTGGCGAGGACGCTGGTATCTTTACCGCCTGCGTGAAGTACTGTGCTGAGCACAATGCGCCCTATACTATCTCTAATGTGTGGCAGCTCGCCGTCAATCTTCAAGATGGTAATGTGCCTCAGCACCCGCCGTCGCCCGATTCGTCCGACGTGGCTCCCGAACCTCGGACCCACGAGCACCTTGAAGGAGATGTTACCGATGATGCGTCGAGCGAGGATGGAATTCCGGATACGCCGTCACCGTTGACGAGGCGAAAATCAAACCTGCTTCAGTCCTCTGGTCCGATCGGCTTCACAGCCGTGAATGCGTTGCGCGAGCTGAAGAGCGACCCTGACGAGTGAAATGTCCAAAATATGGCGTAAAAAGTTTGAAGAAACTGTACTGTGGGAATATTCTCGAAGCAGCAAACTAGAAGAGAAGGCGAGAGAAGACTAGACTGACTGTGAGCAACTTCGGGGTGTTTCTATGCTGAGGGTCGGTTGTCGAAAATTGACAAAGGTGGCAGGACGCGATGAGACCAAAAGTTTTTTGTATTCTACAATGTGTATGTGCGGACTGAAAGGAAATGACGGGATGCGATTGCGGCTTGCGTCTTCGGAAGCAATGAAGGTACCCAGATCATTGGGGCGGGCAGCTTGGCTAGCAGTTTGCTTTTGGCTCCGGTCTACCGAGCAAAAATGGGACATCTTCTGAACCAGTTTCGCGACGTTCCTTGCTCACTGTCGCTGTGATGACATTCAACTTCACCTCTCATCTGGACGTTAGACTATCTCCTTTCTCCAAGCGTGATAACTCTCACCTCACACGTCCTCGCCCCACTCACCTGAATACGTATCTTGCATTCCTGGTTCTATTTCGACGATTCTCTCTGCGCCAGCAACAGGACTTCTCCGCAGAGCTACGCTTCAGCTTTTCGAACACAGTCGAACCCGAACGTGGGCTACTCAAAATTACTCATGCGGCCTTATGGTTCTGAGCCACGATCAAACACGGGCACTCAAGCCACGCTGTTTGCGCCGCCGCAAGCTGCCAGCTATAATACGTTTGTGAACGCGCAGCCTGACCACCCTACTGACAACTTTAAAACGTGGCCTACTACGATGGATCAACGCAACAGAGACATAATGCAGCAGCATTACCACCAGCCGCAGCAGCAGCAGCCCTCTAGATCACAGCAGCAACTGAATCAGCCGCGTCTCCAACAGCAGAGCGCAAACATGAGTCAGCAGCATCGACAGGGGATACCCCAGAACCGCGACCAGAGACAGCAGCAGCAAAGCTGGCTGCTTCGAAACCGCTTCCAGCACCAACAACGCCGCGAGCAGCCAACAAATCTTGCGGCATCCTCTCTTTCAGCAACTACAAAACCGGTAGCATACGCCGAGAACAGACCGTCGATGATAACCACACCGTCGATCTACAACACTTCTGAAATAATCAACACCACACAGCAGTTCTCTCAGCAACACCACAGACCAGTTACTCCCCAACCTAAGTCGCTAGCAGTCACCGCATTGCCCTCACCACAACTCACACCGGTCATGCGTACATACAATCAACAACCTTTGAGAATGAATTCTTCGAGACCAAACATGCAATACAAGGTGGCGCCCTCATCCAGTGTTCACAGGAGCCAGCAAATCGAGCTCGCTGAACGCGCGAGGCTCCAAGCGGAGCGACAGCAGCGAATAAAGCGTTACAACATGCGGCGTAGACAACTGAAGGGCGATGTAAACGCCCTCTACTACAGTTACGATGAATTTCTGCAGTACTTTCCCCTTGGCCGCGGCGAGCGTCCTAATACGTATCTCGCCGGCCTACTCGCGAACCAGTCCATGCCGGCGGAGCCCAGCAGTGATCGAGGTCTCGCCATCCAGTACGCAAAGAAAAACTGGCAGTGTTACTGGGAGCTGAAGGACTTGCAATACGTGGTACAGCAGGCGAAAGAGCATGGTGAGAGGGTAATGGCACAGGAGCAACACGTGTCAATCGACGGTACGCGCGCAGCCGGGCGTTAGGTGAGTGACCTGACGCATGATCCTTGAATATTGTCCTCTTACGCTTTCACTCGGAATGTGCTCTTGGATAAAAGCATGGAAGCCTTGCGGAATCTGGTCAGATGAAGCGGGAACCGGGCCAGAATTATTTTCAAGGCCCATTGCAACCTTTGCTGGTGTGCTTTCAAAAGCTGGCTATATCATATTAACGACTCTATGGAATTCTATATGAATGTTTAGCCATGATCTTGACACACGATTTTGATACCGTTGTCCGACTAAGTCGAAAGTCCGAGTCCATCGTGCTTTGTTGTGGTAATGGCGCATGTGCTACCCGTGGCACCGATTTCGACACGCGTTCAATCTCTTTTCACATATCTTTTGATCGGGTTCTTAGTGGCGCTAGATCATCCATGGTTTGGAGAAGACTCTAGCCTGCAATGTAGTCGTTAGTCCAAATGCGCCGAGGGAGTCGGGTTAATGCGTCCTGGTACACACGGTCCGGATTTTTGAGGCCTCGCACCATAAGTTTTGCACTAACTGAGGTACTGAGCTTCGATCTGTGGCAGCGGGGTTATTCGGAAGTCATTTTGATAGACATGTATAGTTTGGTTCGTCGGACATTGGAAGGCTAGCCCCATGGGGAAACCAGCTGTGAACGCTGATTGATCATCAGATTAGAACTACGGTTGGGCTACCACGAAAGGATCTTTGATTGATGAAGGGTCTTTTCTTGTCTTGATTTCTTTGGTTTGAGATAGTCCCAAAGAGTGGGAAACAGCTTTACTCGACGAATCGATCATCTTTCCATACAACGTAACAGTGCTTTGGGAAGAGTGAACTCTGGTACACACAATCTCATGCATTGGAGACATGATCTTCATGCTATATGAACTCTCGTGCTGCTACAAATGTCTCCCATAACATTCACACACTTTGAGATTCAAACAACGCCACTGAAACATTCACCATGCCTTCCACATCAAACACAACCTCGAAAACTTCCACGAAACAGGCCTTTACCAATCCCCCTGTAGAAAAGAAGGGGCGTGGTCGCCCCCGGGTATATCCAAGAGATGAAAACAACCGGGTGATACGTCCCCCTGGAGCGCCGAAGGTGAAATACACTGCCCGAAAGACCGAGACCGGCATCGAGAAGGAAACTAAGAAGACGAAGACCAAGAACACGAAGGTTTCAGCACAGAAACGGAAGGATGCGGCTGATGCCGACGTGCAAGCAGGGCCTTCGAAGAAACAGAAGAGCAGAGGCCCGGGAGTCAGCCTGGCTGAGATTGAGTATACTCCTGAGCCCCTAATGCAAGCCGAGGAGGTATCCAATGCGGTGATCCAGCGCTCCCCAACCCCGGAAATCATCTCAATTACCGCCGACACCATCTTCCTCGACACGCTTGAAGAGACCTGCTTCAAGCCCTGCAGCGACGAGTTCTGGGCTATCGCTTACAGCAAAGAAGGCAAGGGACGGCAGCCACACGATACGATCAAATGGACTACCCATCCTAGGCACGTGAGAGAGGCGGCCAGTTTGATGAGGGCCATGAGGCCGCAGTTCTGCAGGTGGATGGAGAACGAGTGGTGGCCTGAGGAGATGAAGAGACTGGCCAGCGTAAATGTGGAGAAGATGATGGATGAGGCTTGGGTGTACAGTTCGCCTGATTATGAGATGGTGGCGGAAGAGGCTGAATGGAAAGTTTTCGAGGTTCCGTTTGACTTATAGATAGGTTGCTTTTCATGACTTATGATTTTTTCTTTGCTCACCGTCTACAATAAGAAGTCCGTCAGAGACCTTCTCCATCGTCTGTCGCCGCAGTTACTTCGGCAGTGGCTTGATGATGGTGAAGATGGCTATGACTGCACATTATCTTGAGTGTAACATTCGAGGCTTAGGGTTTTATATAATAATAACAGAACTGCAAAATCATGTCTCAATACTCCTCGTTCTCAGATCATCCCAGTATTGGCACCACTGCACGTTGTTACTAGTGTTGTTTGAAGTCTTTTCCCCATATCAACCCTTTGAGCTTGTGTGGAAAACGGCCTCCGAGGCCCGATAGGTTCTGTAGATGGTCCATGTAAAGTTTGATGACGGTATGTCCTGATGTGTCTTGCGCATCTCTCAGCAACCTATAGCATGCCTGCAAGGAAGCCGATACCAGCTCCAAGGCTGATGACGACCCAACCTGCGCCCATGGCACCAGGCATCACCTCTGTCCGTCCAGCTGAGCCGGTCATGTTCATACCAGCCATCGCGCTGCCAGTGGCCGTTGTCATGCTCATGCCGCTCATGCCGCTCATTCCGCTCATTCCGCTCATTCCGCTCATCACTTCGCCATTAGACATCGTCATCGAGGCGCCCTTTGACATGCCGCTCATGCCAGACGCCATAGAAGAACCTGTGGCAGCGCCGGCAGCGGCGGCGGTAGCCTCGTTATCCCACATCATTGTGACAACCTTCGCAGATGATACAGTGGCGGTCGCTGATGGCTTCGATGTTACGCCGGATTGAGCAAGAGCCAGTGGTGCGAGAACCAGGAGGGCGGCGGCGAGGGAGCTTGAGTGCATTTTGGCTGATTGCTTGTGGTTGTTTGTTGATTAAAATATAGTATTGCTGGTCTTGAAGTGTCGTAAAGAGTGTATTGTAGTGAGTCCGGCTCGAGAATAGAATGGCTGTTGCCTAGGGTATCGAATGGAGGTTGATTGATGAACCGCAGGTGGGTGCTGTTCTATACTTAAATGCACGACTCGATTGTGCGACACGCAATGCGGAGACCCGTGACTGTCAAGTTGCAGATCCTGTAACGCAAAGGTATCGGGAAGATAAGATCCAGCCTAGCATAACACCTTGCTCCACTGCTCCAGCCGCGCTTCATCGCGACAGAGGAAGGTAGGGCATGTATGGACGAAACAGGTGCTGCAAACACAGCGGAAGTGCTGTTCGATGATCGTCGCGAGAACGTTTCGTCGTGGGTTTCGGCAGGGATGGCGTTGGTCATGCACGCTAGATTTGGAAAGGGAAAGTGCGTGAAGCTGAAACCCTGGCGTTGGTGCTTGTTTGCACCTCAGGCTTCAACCATCACTACCCATAACTCACGAAGCTGATGAATATGCGCACAGTGCCGCACTGCGAATAACAACGACGACATATGTAAGGACTAAGAAGAAGTATATTGGACATGCCAGGGGAGGACCACAGGCCGTACACAGCAGAAGAACAATAGGCGCCACGAATCCTATGACGCAGGTTGCTCGACAGGAAGGCGACATTTCTGGCAGCTTGCAATGTTTGTTCCCACCTTCACATGCGAAACATAGGGCTGTTCGAAGCGTTGTCTGTCCTACATATCCTCCAATATCTGCTCAAGCAGCTCATCCGATGCCCAGATACGCTGCGTCCGCTCGCGCTCGATACAAGCCATGTGTTCCGGACTCTCGTTCCACGTGGAAGCATCTGGGGAGTTCAGGGCAAATAGAACCCGCTGCTCGAATGTCCACCTCAGATTCTCCGCCCAGCCGCTGATATCCCACGGGTGAGGTTGTGTAATCTGACTGAGGTAGCGATATGGAGGGGTGTGGCGAGGACCACCGAAAGCGTATGCGTTGTAGGGGTCGAGCTCTCCAATAGCGCCTTCAGCTTGGAAGACCTGCGCAAGAGTTGATGCTGGCGCTCCCACTATGCAGGGTGTTGGTGGTACGTATTCAGCCTAGCTACATGTCAGCACCACGCCACGGCTACACGCACTATGCCGCCTCCAGACTGGCTAACAACGCGAAGCCCTCGAATAAAAGCTCTTCGTTGTTGCACTTACCGGCTGTCGTGCATAAGGAGTCCCATATCTTCCATCTTTTTGCGACGCGTCGACGTCCTCCATATTCGCTGCATCTGCTGGTGTTCTTTGAGCGCTCTCACTCACAATCCTGCGTCTGTCCAAAGTGTCTGCGTTCAGGGACACGCTTCCTAGCCTCGTTTTTATGACTGGTCTCTTGTACCGATTGTTCTTCTTCACAGATTTCCGTCCATCAAGCAGCTCGATACCTTGCGGCGGTATTGTGGGCTTTGGTAAGGGTGGCGGCGGTCTTTTGTTCTCCCATCTTCTGAAAATCATTTCATCAGTATTCTCGTCTCGAACCTTCGCCGGACCACCCAGTAGCTCCAGCAGCTCATCGTAATCTACCGGGTACCTCCACCCACCTTCGGAGTTCTGCACACAGTATTGCACCATCCTTGTCAGATCCAATGCATCGTCGCCTTCTGGCATTACTCTTATGCCTGCAGCCAGGTCTTGGAACGGCACACCCTTCGCCGTCACGCTCTGCGCTGGTGGAGAGTTGTCCACTGCCAGGCTACTTCTGTCCCACGAACTCATTCGACTGGCATGCCATAGGTCGTGTTTCTTGATGGTCCAGTTTGCGTAGCCTGCTTTCTGCATTGTCTTGTACATGGCCTCTCCGCAACAATTGGCGCTCCACTCCGCTTCCAGATCACGGTGACTGTTTACGATTGCCCAGATGGACTTTCGGGTGCCACTGTTTGAGATCATCCGATATATGACGTCGGCACGATAGATGGTGTTTGGAAAGAATGCAAGTAGCTCCACAGCGGTAAAGTTTGCTTTGCTAGGGAACGGCATAGTGCCCGGAGGCGCGTTGTCGCCAAAGCCAGATCTGGTCCGATACGTCTTGCGATTGGCGTCCGCCATGATGCATACTCGATTGCTGGGAGAGACAGGAAGAGATGGTGCACACGACTCCAGATCGGGAGGGAGGCCTTGCCCTAGTGGGGCCACAGGCAAAGTATCGGTGAAAACATGTGGGTTACTTTGAAATCGTATTGGTTGCGTCTGGCCTTGAGGGAATTTTCGTGCGCAATCTGGCTGCTACGCCTTGTTTGTAGGCACAACAAAGTACTGTGGCCCGAGCGTAAGCTCTCCCGTTTAGCTGCTTCTCCCACACCAACCTCTTCCTCCACCCCTGACCAGTCCAGCTGCTACGCATATTTGGAATTTGAGCACCGCTTTTTGGGTTGTCAGGATACGACAGCAACACCAAGTCTTGTTGCTTTGCACTTTGGAAGTGAATCGGCCTTTACAGGTAGGACCTTACCCCCTTCTTACTTGATCTTCAGCCAGAAGATTCACTTTGCAGCTGTAACTCGCTCGCACCGTGTGTACTGATGTGCTAGACATCAAAGCGAACAGGATGGGACCCATTGCAAGAAACAATGCCTTTGGGGCAGGCAGTCCTAGCTGGAACCTCTCGTTCCCTGAAGGCAATCTGACAGCCACCGAAATCATTGCCTATCTTCCGCACTGGCTGAAGTCGATAGATGTCATCCTCAGGTTCGTCAACCACGGTGGTCGAGCTGTCACTATTACGCACTTGCTGCTAAACATGAGGGTCATGCCTAGCGCCAACTACCAAGCCAACTCCACGACAGTCATGATGCATTACGCCATGCGTCGCGCCGGTCATGAGGAGTGGACGATTGGCACACGCCATGAGTACGAGAACGACCGTGAGTATGACGCGGACAGCTTGTACGTGGGTGACTTCCGGCCGCCCCGTATTACCCACCCCAAGAACGTCTCTACAAAGCACAAGAACAAGGATGTGGAGCTGGCACGCAACTGCGAGGCTGCCCCCATTCCATTCAAGGACTTGGCGCTCCACGTCAAGGAACACCCTTCGGGTGATGATGCACTTGATCTTACCCGCTGTGTTGACTACGCGCTCAAGCACCAGAATGAGCAGTGGCTCTTTCCCACCGATTACCAAAAGTTGGTGAATCGTCTTGGGGGTCCGCTCCTCGTCACTCACTCTCACCTCGACTCGCAAGTCTTCACACGCTTTGACGCTCTCTACAAGGCGCACGGTCCCGGTAGAGTACCCGCAAAGTACAACAAAAAGGCGAAGATCGAACCCGAGTCTGACGCTGACGCTGACGCTGGCGCCAAAACTGAGTCTGAGTCTGAGTCTGAGTCTGAGTCCACGCCTAAACCCAAGCCCGAACCCAAGAAGTCCAAGAAGGTCAAGCGAGAGGCACAGGGAAGCGCGTTGGCAAGTGCTGCTTCACTCTCACAAGGAAAGCGCGGACTTGACGCAATGGAAGAAGGCAACAACAACAAGGATGGTAAGAGGAGGAGCAGGCGACGAGTGAAGAAGGCGCCGGTATACCTTGACAACGACGAGGATCCTACGGTACGATCATGAAACTGACAACCGCCAACCATATATGCTGAACAATATGCTTAGGATGTCGAGACGATGTATACGGGCAAATTCACTCCCCACAAGAAGCGCAAGCTCTCACGCGTCCCGCCTATGCCCAAGGAGGATGAGAGCGACTTCGAAGCTAACGATGAGCCTGAGTCTGAGGATGACAAGCTTCCCATCGTCGAGGAAGCTGCGGAAGGCTCTGACTTTGACACACCCACCGCCGCGCGCGGCAGGCGCCTTGCCTCTAGTAAAGCTCGCCAAATCATTCAACAACAGTCATCCGCCGCTCTCATGGAGCAGTTCCGCGCCGGCCTCGCAGCCGCAAAACCTGCTCATGGGACCTTCATGGGCCATACCCCCGAGATGATGGATGCGGCTCGCGCGTATGAGCACCGCCTGCCCCTCTATCTCACACCTCCGGTCCTTTCAGCAAACCGCATGATCATCGACCCGTACACTGTGTACCTCTACGCGCAAGACGGATGCCGCAACGAAGACGAGCTCTGGGCCTCCGCTCTGTCCACGTACCGTTTCGGCGGACCGCGTCGCCACTCGCCGTTCCGCGAATTGTACCGCTTGACGGAACCGATGGCCTGGGACACGACTGACTGGGCAGAGAACATTAGGTGGGCAAAGGAGCAGTACAACAAGTTTGGCGTCGATACCTGGACTGAGTACGACGATCATCTCGAGCGCATAACCAGTTGGAGGATGCAGACCATGTGGGTCAGCGAGGAGGTGATCTGCGCGGGAATGGTGTAGATGACGAGCTCGGGATAACGAGCAAGAAATGGACATGTCTGGACGACAGCGTACTGTAGGGTTTTCCCAGGCGCTTTGGAGATCTGGACGCCTCATGATGGCATGCGCAACGCGATCGTCTCGCCACGATGTAAGACGCATACATGTAGCCGCTACGCTTTTGTACGGCATCACGATGTAACGCGCGATTCACGAAAACTGATTAAACGCATTGCGAACACTTCGTGCACTCACCCCACGTGTCAACTATGCGTCCGTGGTCCTTTGGTTCTTTGACGTCTATCGTCATCGTTTTCATTGTTTTTTGTCTTTTTGTTCCTTTGCTCAGCACAATGAGTCGCGATCCAACACAATGCACATGAACTCTCTTCACCATGAAAAGCCTTTATGAGCACACACATGGAAATTTGGACGGCTCTTATTTGGCGAGGAGAACTTGCAAGGCAGGATGCATATCGTACACGTCTGTCTAGCAACTCGTCACGCAACATAGATTATCTACCTGTATCGCCTCATCACCATGCCGCTGTCTTCTCATCGCATCCTCGAGCGAAAATTGCGACATCTCCAATGAACTCTTACTTGCTGAGAATCGTCTGAATTATTATCTGTAAATTTCACAGTGATGGATACAGCCCAAAGCCGTCGCTAAGGCAACCCAAGACCCGGGGAGTTGAGAACAGGAGAGAAAATGTCGTTCTTTGGTCGACATCACCACATGCTTTTGTCGATGAACTTCCATAGTGGATCATCTTCTCGGGTGGGTTTGACGATTGAGAGGATCGCGGAAAATCGCGTGGATATTCGTATATAGTAGGGTGTTGCATGGTTTCATCGTATCTGGGTCAATTACTAGGAACGTACCTTCCGAAACGTGTATAAGGATGTCGCCAACAGTGGTTCGTTGTAGAGTGTTGTTAGACATCGCGAAGTTTACTGCAAGTACAGAGACTGTTTTCAGCCCATTAAGCTCGCTGGGATGAAACAAGTGAGATGAAGGTTTTGAGAACGATAGCCTGAACACTGACTCTTTATAACTCCACAGCATACCTCGTGAGACCAGCAAGTCACACACTCTCTCCAAATTCTAATCATCCGCACAGTCATAAGCTGGAAAGGCAATCAAAAGAGTGAAATCGGTCCGTCAGGCGACGTTGTGAACAATACAGTACATGGTCAGCTCGAGTTTGATGTACCCGGTCACGTAATAGCTAGTATAAGGTCCCGTCCACGATTGTGTTTGTGACATTTTGAATGTGGGCTGAATGAAAGCGAGGACCAAGCCATGTAGCATTTCAAAAACCCTCCCACGATCATGGGCTGAGATTAGAAACAAACAAACTTGCACAATGTAGCCCCTTATTTCATTTCACTGATAGCTGCTCCTGTGCCTCAAGACACTCGAAGGCGTTGTGGAGTAGCATATTCAGGGTATCAAGGTTTCTCGAAGTCGTGCGCTCCGAAGTCGAGGAGGTAAACATAGACAACACGTTTACAAGCTCAGCCGTTGCATTTACAAATACATTAATGGGGAGGATGAGCGTCAAAAATTCCTGAACAGTGGAAAACTATAATTGGATTCCACAGTGCCTTTCTCGGACCATGCCAATCCTTTGACCCAGACAGGACTTCAAAATACCACATTCACGACCTCTTTTGTTGTTGGAAAAAACCCAAAATAAAAAACCAAAGAGACTTTGGAATCTGTTCCATGTATTCCAGAGCGATGCAATATCTACTACACCACTCGGTTTTCAACCCCCAACCTGGTCTTTCCCAGCACTGTGAACACGCAGTGTCCAGTTGTATTCATCACATGCTCGAACAAACCCACCATGACACACTCGACTCTCAAGCCGTTTTACTCAGACTCCGCCTCCACACCCGAGTTCCCTTGCCGGTAATCTAGCACCCAAACCCATCAGGCATGCACTCCCCGAATGCTTTCGTCACCACGCTTCCCAACCCCTACAAATCCCCCGCAGACCGGCGCAAACTTGACATTCGAGATCCTTCTCAAGTCGCACTGATGGAATTCCTCCCACTTGTTGCAGTCACACGTATAGTAGCGATAATCCTGCTCGTACATTCTTGCACTAATATAGGTCTTGCTGTATCAGACTAGAGAGTGATGAAGTGGCTTATAAGATTTAAGGCGATTTCTTAATTCCTCGTGCTTTGCAAGTGTTGGTGCCACCCACTCCACCTCGCGCCCACCTCAGCATTGAAGTGCTCAGGGCGAACAACTCTCAGGAATCCAGGGAGCCGCTCGGTCAGGCTGGAAGTCTTGCGGGTAGTGCCGATTTTTTAAAGGTGTTGAAAAGCGTATATAGCGTGCTAGGGGAGATTGACAGCGGGTTCAGGAGGCGCGGTAAAAAGTCGTCTAGATTTCGATATACATCTTTGAGTATCATGAAGTCTTAATCGAAGCATTTCATGCGGGTGGCTGTCAAGAACCTGTAGTCAACCCACGGACCTCCCATTCCCGCTCCATCCGCAACCAGATCACTGTAATCTCCTTGAGAGTCCCATACGAAGTCGCCCTGCACCCCGGCTGAGGTGTTGTCGACTACAGGATACGCGGCGGCTCCAACTAGTAGTTCAGTACGCGTACTAAGATCAGTCAACATGGTGGAGCCTCCATGGCGAGGCTTCGGGTCGCTCTTCGGTTTCTTCATACCGTCGTGGCGGAGGAGATTGGCTTCGGATTTGCGTTTTCAGGAGTTTTAGGGTTCGTTCAACCCCTCTGCAGCGAACATTGCATCGATGGAATAGCCTTCCCAGACTGCTCCCGCGGCTGGAAAAGAAACGAGAGCAGTGCTAGTTATGCCTCGAGGATCTTCTCCTCGGACGAGACCGTTGACTTCGGCCGTGTGTCCTGTGAGCTCACCAGGGCGTGACGCTAGGTTTACAGTCGCTGCTGATGACTGATTCTCGGGTAGTTGCGAATCCCACTGTTCACGAGACTCGCCAACCATGGAGTCGAGCTCAGGCGTAGACGGCGCCGGTGAAAGGCCATGTGTCTCTGGCCCACGCTCAGCAAGTGACACAAGATGCTGACCATCGACACTCCGAGCTGATCGAAGAACGCGGCGGCCCAGAGAGAGGATATGCGCTGGGTTTTCTGCTTTATCATCTGCAGCCTCTTCTTCAGAATCTCCATCCACCATATTACCCGTGTCCTCATCCGAAAGGTCACGATCGCTCTCCTCGTCAGTGTCATCCGGCTTCCACTCACTCTCCCCATGGCTGGCCAAATGCCAAGTCGCCCAACGATGACCAACCGCAGCATCGCAGTGCTCCATCTGAACCCTCCTAGGTCCACCGAGCATCGTCGTCAAGCGCTCGAAGTCCTCGGGATAGATCCAAGTCTCCCCCGGATGGTCCGCAGCATAGCGTACACACCTAGTCAGGTCCAGGGCGTCGTCGCCGTCGGGGAATATCTGGACGTCGATTGCGAGGGACTTGAAGGGGATGGATGTTTGCACTTTCCAGCCGTTGGCGGGGAAGCGGATGCACTGGAGGATGAAGTCCTGTAGAGTGAGATCCGTCCGGTCGTGATCTGGTGAGTCTTCATTGACAGTATCACGCGTCTTCCAGTGTTTGTGATCCGGATGATCCCGCATCGCGGCCTGGACCTTCTTTAGTATACTATGTGGGGGCGCCGGGTGCTTATCCCACATCCTGCACGCGTTAATGATGTTGGTCATTGTCTGAATACCCAGTCTGTTCCTGGTAAGTCTCCTGGCCACGTCGAAGTTGCGGATGGTCTTGGGCAGGAATACGAGGAGCTCCACTGCAGTGTAGTTTCCCCACTTGCCGAAGTCGAGGCGCTCGGTAGGAGCATTCGCGCCTAGGGTACATTTTGTATCGCGTAATTTTCCACTCGAAAACGCGACAGCAAAGTTCTCCTTAGGCATGGTCGTGGCCATGATGGACACAATACTGGTGGCTCGGGGTCTGATCAATTTTTTATTCAGCAAGCTCGAGCGTGTACTGCTTACGTGTAGAATTTTGGGGGTTCCGAGCTTTCTGTTGTAGGTCCAGATGATATACATCGACCAAGCCGCTCAAGCAGAGTCATCGCTACACCGAACCAACCCTTCTGCAAAAACCTCCCCGCACCTTCTCTATCCCCTAATCAGCCAAAACCTCTAGTAGAAGAGGAGACACAGTCACGTACCTCGAGCCTTCAGTGCCGTCAGCCACTACCGAAGCTACCACCAACCGCTTCAGATATCGAGATAAAAGCAGCAAACCCGCCACCGGTTGAACAGACTTTGGCGGAGGGTAAATGAAGCTGGACATGCAAGGCAGAATGTTGGTTTACCAACCCACGACCATCAGCCGCACGGGGAACGAACAGGGCGTAACCTTCCCATTCACCTCAAACCGACCCTACCCAGCCACACAGTCGAGACTCGCTCGCACAACAACATCAAGCAAGCCACCATCGCCAAGGTGAATGGGCCCCCCAAGGCGTTGGAATTGAGGTGAATGAAAACATCAGGAGAACCACCATCCGTCTTTTCATACATCTCCACCGACCCACAGCATCAGCATCCGCAGTGGTTGACAAGCACACAGCACCGGGTACGAAGAACTAATGGCGCGTCGTAGCAATCAGTGAAGAAGGGCATTCCCCAGTCCACGTGTCATGGTTCCAAATAGCCTTTATTGTCGACGACGTCTCGATGGTCCGATGACCGGTGGGTGAGGAAGTGGGTGGGAGGAGTTGAGGGTCGTTGATTTGCGTGTAGGGAAGGGGTATATGAGGGTCGGTTTTTGGAGTAGTAGGGTAATGTGTAGGGTTGTGTGGATGATGATGAGAATGATGATAATATTTGTAATGATGATGGGATAGAGAGTATAGTATACAATACACCACCCTACATAGTGAACTGCTAAGAAAAGTAAAAAACTTGGCTACCGCATCCGCGGCGTCCTGCCCACCTCCGGACTCCCGACGCCGCTGCCTCTGCGGCGCTCCTCAGGGCCCATGAGTTTCACGGGGCCTGTTCCCAGTTTGCGCTCAAAGACGCGCATGACCAGCGCTTGTACGCTCCTCTGGACATCCGTCGCCATCTCCGTGCCCAGCAGCCCGACAATCAAGGGCGCAAAGACGTCCGTCAGGCGCTCGAATTCGGCGTCGGGGAACCCGGCATACCCGTCCAGCACGCTGACGACCACCGGCCGCCACGTGACGATATTTCGCTGCTGCGTCTCCTCGTCGAGTTCAATATACGACTGGATGATGTCCTCGCACAGCGGGATGAGGGCTTTCTCCGTCTCGCTGCGGCTGGCGGCGCGGTCGCTGCTCGTGTCGTGGTACATGCGGAAGAGGATGCCGACGTAGACGGAGGCGGAGCCGGATTCTTGCTTGAGGAGATTGGGCGGCTGCTTCATGAAGCCTTCGCGGAAGAGGCGCGAGCGCAGGTCGCGGTCCGCGTTGAAGCGCTTGGCGAAGTGGTAGGATTTCTTGAGCACCGCCATGAGGCGGAGCAGCTCGCCGGATGGGATGTTGGAGTAGACGAGTTCGTTGCCAAAGAGCTCTTGCACGGTTTCTATCATGAGGAGCTGGAGGACGCATTTTGTGATGATCTGGTTGAAGAATCGGCGCCGTGCTGCGGTGACAACCACAGGAGGTTGCTGGAGGTTGGTATCCTCCGGGCGGTAGTCTTCGAGGTCTGTGGTCTGCCGTGTTGGAACGTCGCCAGCGGTGGCCTCGGTGATGAGCGAGGGGCGGCGCGGGGTGTCGAGGCCATTGATGCCGAGTCCGGCGGACGGGTTTTCCTGCTCAGAGGGCGGGGTTTCAAGGGCGATATTGGAGGATTCGGCGATAGACCTTGTGTCATCGGACATGCTACGAACGCCGTTGGAGGGAGTGGCAGAGCCGCTGGTGGCAGCGGAAAAGAGTGCTGAAGCTTCTGTGCGGTGGAAGAGGTCGACAAAGGCTTTGACGATCTGGCTCCAGTGTTCTGGCTTGAACTTCTGCACGTTTTGCAGGATGAGTTGCTGGAGACAGTTGCTGCCGATGCGGGCGAGCGTGTCATTCTCCTGGCATATGCAGAGCGCCAGCAGATCGAGGAAGCGGTCGAGCATGTACTCCAACGACTCGAAAAAGTGAGTGAAGAGCTTGATCATGTTGCGGAGGGCCTGGATCATCGTGGTTGAGAGCCACACAGAGAGCTCTTCGTGGTTCAGCACCTTTGTCATTTCCGATTTCGACTTGAGGACCATGAAGATGGGGTAGAGCAGCTGTCGCCAGAGCATGTCCCAGAAATCACGCGGGAAGTTGCTGCCGTAGCTAATGAGCGTGTCGAAGAGGTAGCTCAGCGCTCTGGAGCGGACTTCGAGGTCTTCGCCGGTCATGAGGACGTCGTGGAACGCGAACAGCACCGGGAACCAGAACTGCTCTTCCTGTGTCTGTCGGGTGGGCTGCTTGGGGATGGAAGAGCCCTTCTCGGAGTCCTTCAGGTAGCCGGCACGAGCCGACAGCGAGCATTCTGGTGTCCGCAGCATCTTCGGTACTGATGATTTCAACAGCTCGATGGCTTGCAGCGATTTCTTCTGAAACTTGAAGTTCTTCGAGAATTCGGTCAGACAGACAATCAGGTCGGCGAATGCGCCTTGCGATATGACAACGCCAAAGCGCGTGTTGTACACTTGCGTGACATTCTCAAAGGCAAGATTCACGATGCCCTCTGCGTGTTGTTAGTGAAAGGAGTCGAGGTATTGTGGTGAGCTTACCATAAGGCTCCCTGGCGGCCACGGTGAAGACGCCGAACATGGTCTTCCAGCCAGATCGAATATTCTCGCCGCGCGCTTGTATCATCTGAATGAGGCAGCGCAAGACCATGTCCTTGACCGACACCACACTCGCATTGTTGATGATGTGCTCGAACGGCTTGAGGAAGTCTTTCTGGAACTTGAATCCAGGCAGTTCCTCAATCTCCATGAACTTCATCGACAGCTGTCGCAGCGAGTTGAGGGCAAAGTAGACGACGTTTGTGTTGGTATGGCACCCGACCTCGTTGAAGTGGGCGCCCAGTACTTGCCAGATGTTGGTCCACTCAAAGCGCACACGAGTCATGTTGTATCCGCTAATCTCAACCAGTTTCTGCAGACTGTAGGTGCGCGGCGACTCGCTCTGTCCAGACGACTGGATCTCTTGCCAGCTGACCTGCACGAGCGCCTTGACGAAGTCGACAATGGCCTCACCAGATAGATTCGCACTGCTGGTGAAGATGCGGTCCACACCTCGGACGATGTCTGTAGAACGACTCTCCTCTGCTACATCGGCTGAGAAATGAACGCTGTTAACGTGTGATTGCCGCCGGCGGTTTCCAGGAACGTTGAGGTTCTTCTTCGACTGCGACCCTGTATTTGACTTCAACACATCAGGAACCGCACGCTCGTCTATGCCGGCTGAGATGAGCTGGAAGCGGTCTAGTTGTGAGACACATGTGAGGATCTCGCGCCAAGACTCTCTGAGCAGGTTGCCTTCTGTGTGTGCGACCTCGATCAGCGTCTTCAGCGCCTCCATGTTCTTCGCCTTCATCTCGCTGAGATTGTAGAGGTTGGTGAAACGCGCAAGGAAAGACACAAAGGCTTGGCGGGCATCCTCGAGATCGAAGAGGCAAGAGATACGAATCGCGAGTTTGATGCCCTCGATACACAGCCGGACAATTTCAATGTTGTGGTCTTGGGCCTGGCCAGAGAGGGCCATGAGGAACGGCATCCAGGTGACCTCGAACATGGGGCCCACGTGTTTCGATGACGAAGCCGGGATGTACTTGGATACGGGCAGCGCGGTCGCCGTCCTGCGCTGAGCGCGGAGGAGCTGTTTGTAGAGCTGCTCGGTCTTGTTCGCCATGGCCTCGGATGCCTGTGCTATGGCTTCTCTCTGCAAATCTCGAGCGCCACCTGTCAAAGCCTGCCCGATACTGGCAAGACCGAGACCTCCCGCGGGCTGCTGACTTACCAAACCCTTGTCTGCAGCAGCCTCTTGTTCCGTGTTGAGGACAATCTCGTTGTGCGCAATCTCGTCGTAGATGCCACGGAGGTAGTCCTCGGGCAGATCGGCGTTGTCGTTGATACCGCGGTTGTTCTTGATAAAGTCCTCGGGCGTCATGCGAGGACCCTTCATCTTCTTGCTGTGCTGGTCGACGTTCAGCATGATGACCGAGTACGACAAAACGTACGCAGTGTCGGCGTTTGCAAAGGCGTTGGGGTTGCCGGTCATGTACCGCTCAGCGAACTTCAACATGAATCGATCGATCTTTTGCGCTTCTCCAGGCAGACGGAAACTTTGGAGGAAGCGGCGCAGAGCGTCTACGAATCGGGTCTTGGTGAAGTCCATCAAATCAACAAAGGCGTGCATGATGGCGATATTCTCGGGATCAGCCTCGCCGAGGAACTCTCCAAGCGCGCCCTTGTCTATCCGTTCGTTGTCGAGGAAGAAGCGAGCAATGTCCTCGGGCGACTCTGAAGTGATGAAGCCGTCTTTGAGCAGAACCTTCAGGCCCTTCTTGGGCTTGTAGTTGAACTGGCGCACGGCGTTGGTCATGGCGGTCTTCCTCTGCTTCGCCTTTTCCAGCGAGCTGTAGTCGTCCTCTGCAAGGGGCGTGACCGTGCCCGAGTCTGCGCCCACGGCTGGCGAGTCGGCGAGCGTTCGTGTGTCAATGGAGACTCTGAGATCGTCCAACGACAACCTCGAGTCTTGGGTCTGTGGTTTTGTGTTTTCTGGCAGAGACTGCTGCGCCCAGTCGACCAGCGATCGCAAAATCTCGACCAGCGCCTCCAGAGACTCCTGCTTCATAGCGTAGTCTTGAGGGTAGGCTCCGTCCGCGTCGTTGGCGGAGTTCATCGACACGGTGGTAAGCGAGGGGGGTAGGGTTCCCCGCGTTTGCCAGTCCATCTGCTTGCTCTGCTTTTCGCGGTGGTCTTGGTATGCCTGCTGCTGCATCGCTGTGATGGTGACTGGGTTGCTGGAGATTTTGGACAGATGCTCGACAACGCGCTGGTACATGTTGTCGAGGGCAGTGCGGTCGCAGTCGTAGTTGAGGTAGACTTCGACCAGTGCGCGGGGGTCTGCGGCGAGGCGTCTGAAGATGGTCAGGACGTACTGCTTCTGGAAAGCGGGCGCTGCACGCTTGTCGAGGGTGGCGAGGTAGATTTCCTTCAGGAAGACCTCGACCTCCTTCTTGAGCATGACGCGGAGGTATTTAAGCATCTGCCAGAAGATCTCGCAGGCGACCTCAAAGACGGGCTTGACGGAGCTGGCACCGTTGCGACTCAAGCTCAAACACAGGTACTGCTTGATGGCCTGCACAAAGCTGGTGGGCTCGTCGCCGCTGCCGCTCTTGATTGTGGCGTATGGCGAGATGAAGACGGCGATGTTGTTGTGCAGGATGGTGTGGACCATGTGCAGAGACAGCAGCTTCGAGCGCATGCCTTGGGAGCGGACGTCCTGTGCGTGGTCGACCGACAAGCCTTTTGTGCTCAGACGGCACATTGCGCGGAAGACCAGGTAGGCGTCCTTGACGAAGATTTCGTCCTCCTCCTCTTCGTCGGTGGCCTGGGGCGTGGACGTGTCGGCGCCGGATACATGGCGCGAGCTGGTCTTTCCCTTGATGCGTGTGACTAGTGTGGGTGCGTTGTCGTGTATGCGGTCGTCGTTGAAGCTCATGTTGTTCTCGAAGCTCTGCAGGGTGATCTTGGGCCCGGTGTGCATGTCGACGGCCCTGTCGCTGGGCTCGTCGACTTCATCGTCCTGGCCGGGCTCGCTCTCGCTGGTGACGCTTGAGCCATGCGTGTCTTGTGTGCCTTCTTCCTCGTCCTGCTCCAGGCTGTCGTCAGACTGGTCCTTGTCGTTGAGCGAGGCACGCGACAGGTTGACACGCGCCTCCTTGACGGCCAGGCGCGCCTTGACTCGCTCGAAGACGGTGCCGACCATCTGGGTCAGGGCGCCCTGAGCGACCTGCTGGTTTGCGCTCGACTTGGACAGCAGGAAGATGTTGTAGGTCAGGCGCACGGCCTTGAGCAGACCGGCGCCGTGGACGACGATCTTGTCGTTGAGGATGGCGGCCAGCAGCGACTTGACAATCTGCAGCTGGACGTCTGGGTGGGTGGCCTCGCCCTGGAAGCAGTCGCATATTGTGTCGATGGCGCGCTCAATCAGCGGGGCAACCTCTGCGTTGTCGGGGTGGGGGTCGGCGGGGACGGAGAAGTACGAGTAGCTGATGAGCTTGCCGATGCAGTCGAGGGCGGTGATGGAGACGGGGACGTTGGCAACCTCCGAGGCCAGCTGCAGGGGCTCGAAGAGCAGCTCGGGGCTGATGCGGGCAGGGTCGCCCTCGCGCTTGATGGCGGCCAGGGCAGCGGCGGTGGCATCGCCGAGCTTCTTGTTCTTGCGGGCATCCTTGGAGGCGGCGATTGTGTCGAGGGCGGTGCCGACGAAGACGAGCGAGCTGCGGGTGGAAGGTCGGGTGGCGGAGGTGGCGGCGGTGGCAGCAGTCGACTGCGAGTCTGTTCGCGGGCGGGGGTCGGCGTGGATGCGGTGGTCGAAGATCTGCTCAGAGGAGCGCGGCGTGTCTGCGCCATTGGGCACGCCGAGGGCAGGCTGCCGTGTGTCGGGTGTGTCTGCGGTGTGTGTTGTGTCTGGGTCTGCGACTGGGACTGGGGGTGGTGTGTCTGTGTCTGTGTCTATGGGTGGTGTGTTTGGGAACGTCGGTGGACGTGACTGCGCGTCCTGCTGTGCATGGCCCTCCTCTTCGTCCAGGGATGTGTCTGCCTGTCGAGTGTCTGGCTGTGGTGTGTCTGGCTGGGGCGCCTTTTCCTGCGCCTCTCCCTGCGTCTCTTCCTGCAATGGACTTTCCCCCGCGTGCTGCTCGGGCGGGGGGTCTGAAGCGTCCTGGCGGTGGTCGTGGTCGGCCATGGTGGTGCTCTGTGTGCGCAGAGGGCCGGGTGGGCTGGGATGCAATGCAATGCACGCTCCGTCTCGGTCGCGGGCGGGATTGTCAGCGTCAGGGCGAGGGTGCGCGGTCCTCGTTCATGCTGGGTGCCGGGCGTCGTGCAATGCACTCGGAAGTGGCAAGGTGCGGGCGGTAGGCTGGCGCTCTTCTCTCGCCTTGTTGTTGCGGTTGCGCGTGCGGCCAACGTGCATCTGCACCGATGACAAAGTGTCCCTTGATCCAAGTGGCTGTGCTGCGGCTGTCTGTGGCTGTCTGTGGCTGCCCGCTGCCGAATGCTGACTGGCCACGGGCGTGGATTCGACGTCGGAGCTGCCAAAGTCGCCGATGCACGCCTTGCCCTTCACGGCCCAGCGCATTTTCATCGTCGACTTGTTCCGACAAACACTTTTGTTGGGCCCTCCGCGACTCTCTGCCATCACCAGCTCCCGCTCCTCCTGCTCCTCCCACCGCGCCGCCGAGTGCCAGAGACTCTCATCCCCCGCCCGTCGCTCCACGCCCCCGACGAGCCTCCGCCCGCGCCCCGTCTCGACACCCCCCGCCCGCTGCAGACTCTGGACCATGTCTGCCAACACCATCCTGTCCCGCGCCGGCGCGCAATTGACCTCGAGGGGTTCCATTGCCCTGCGCGGCGCCTTCCAGAGGTGCGTCTCTCCTGTCTCCTACCTGTCTGGACCGCCCCGAGCTGTCCCCACGGCTCGCTGCCCCGGCGTCCTGCTACCACCTCGACCTGGAGCTTGCTGACACCGCCCAGACGCACACCCGCTCTCTCGGCCCTCGCCCGCTACTATGCCTGTGAGTCGCCCGCGCTGCCATCCTGCCCGTCTCCTCGCTGACGCTTTTTTCCGTAGCCTACCCCACCCACACCGTCGTCAGCATGCCCGCCCTGTCGCCCACCATGACCGCTGGCAACATTGGCGCGTGGCAGAAGAAGGTCGGCGACTCCATCGCCCCCGGCGACGTCCTCGTCGAGATCGAGACAGACAAGGCCCAGATGGACTTTGAGTTCCAGGAGGAGGGCACCATTGCCAAGATTCTCCGCGACGCCGGCGAGAAGGACGTCGCAGTTGGCAGCGTGAGTCCTTGTGGACGTGCCAGCGTGGCCCACCGCTAACAACCCCCCAGCCCATCGCCGTCATGGTCGAGGAGGGCGAGGACGTCTCTGCCTTTGAGAACTTCTCCATCGAGGACGCTGGCGGCGACAAGAAGGCCGACACCCCCTCCAAGCAGGGCAACGCCGCCGAGGCCAGCGAGCCCGCCGACACTGGCTCCAAGACCGCGCCCCCCAAGCAGGACGACGCTCCCGTCTCCCAGGAGTCCGACTCGACCGGCAACCGCCTCGAGACGTCGCTCCAGCGCCAGCCTGCCTACTCGCCCGCCGTCAAGAAGCTCGCTCTCGAGAAGGGTGTGCCCCTGGGCTCCATCAAGGGCTCCGGCCGCGGCGGTGCCGTCACCAAGGAGGACGTCGAGAAGTTCAAGCCCGCTGCTGCTGCCACCGGCGCCCCCGCTGCCGCTTCGTACGAGGACATTGAGGCCACGAGCATGCGCAAGGTCATCGCTACCCGCCTGACCGAGTCGATGCAGCAGAACCCCCACTACTTTGTCGCCTCCAACATCTCCGTCTCCAAGCTGCTCAAGCTGCGCGAGGCCCTCAACGCCTCGGCCGACGGCGCCTACAAGCTGTCCGTCAACGACCTGCTCGTCAAGGCCCTCGCCGTTGCCGCCCGCAAGGTCCCCGCTGCCAACTCGTCGTGGCGCGAGATTGACGGCAAGGTCATCATCCGCCAGCACAACGTCGTCGACGTCTCCGTCGCCGTCTCCACCCCCGTCGGCCTCATGACACCCATTGTCAAGAACGTCAACGGCCTCGGCCTGCAGTCCATCAGCAGCCAGATCAAGGACCTCGGCAAGCGCGCCCGCGACGGCAAGCTCAAGCCCGAGGAGTACCAGGGCGGCTCCATCACAATCTCCAACATGGGCATGAACGCCGCCGTCGAGCGCTTCACCGCCGTCATCAACCCCCCGCAGGCCTGCATCGTCGCCATCGGCACAACAAAGAAGGTCGCCGTCCCCGGCGAGCTGTCCGAGGACGGCACACCGAGCGTCGCCTGGGACGACCAGATTGTCATCACCGGCTCCTTTGACCACAAGGTCGTCGACGGCGCCGTCGGTGGCGAGTTCATGAAGGAGCTCAAGAAGGCCATTGAGAACCCTCTCGAGCTTCTGTTGTAGTTGTCGTAATACCAGATCTAGACCGCGTGTGTAACTTTATCCAAGGAGAGAGAGGAGAGGAGCGAAGCGGAGAGAAGGAACTTCTCTTGTACAATCAACTGCAAATTTCTTCTTTTTACACTCGCCGCCTCGTTGCATTGGTCGTGGTTGCATAGCTATGTAGTCGATGTCCAAGTTGGGGCGAATTGCATTTTTCATTTCTCATTAGCTGCACTGCACTGCATATCCTAACCATCCACTACATTGATAGGTGAACTCACACATGCATTGACCTACCATTCCCACCACGACACAGCTCTCGCTACCCAGACATGACACCCCACATCCATGTAGAACTGATGTGTTGATTCATCTATCTAGGAGAAAAGCAGGTATCGCACGGTAAGACTGGAATACCTGCAGGAGATGAGCGTAGAGCTGGTAGCAGTTGATGGTGAGTCAGTTGTGTGATACGCAGGTGGAAGAGATATTTAGTGATTTAATATTCTACTACTGCAACAAACTCCGCTAATATCTATACACATCCAGATCCGAAGATGATGGATTACACCTCCAGTCTACCTCTTGTTAATAAGTAACGCATCATCTGCTGCGCTGATACACTACTATTACGCTACTACGCTACCGAGCTTGTAGTTCTAGATTGGTGTGGAAGGCGTTGCTATGCGAGTCCGGCTCTAGTGAAACTGGAGTCCTTCGAGGGGGCAAAGCCAGTGCATGACGAAACCACCGCGACTCAAGCCCCAGTGCCGCAGCACGAAGATGTACCTAAAAAGTACAGTTATTACAGAAACGCCAGATAAGAAACTCTGCACTACCCCACCATCCTAGAGATGAGGATGTTGAGTGGCAGAGTGAGGGTAGAGCCATACTGTGGTCTGGTGTTCAGGGTGCCTGTACTGCATTAGCGCTGAGGCTGCTTGGATGGTGCTGGAATGAGTAGGGTGTAGATCCATATACACTGATAGAAATGTGTGCAGACGTAGAGATATTACTATTTTAGCTTGGAATCTTGCTACAGCGAGGAACAACACCAGTACCACAACCGAGCAAGTCCCCGCCACAGCGAGGCAGAAAACGCAGCCGGCACGCAAGAACGCTTTGGCTTGGTGGCGACGCGTGGGTGGGGGTTTGGATCTTGCTGGGAGGTGAAGGTATGGATACATAAGCACACACGGCATTATGTATGGTGTAGTGCTTAGCTTAGCTTAGATTGAATAGAATTACGGGACACGCGTGACAGTGGGTTGAAACACACGCACGAATCTCGCAGCGTGAAGCTGCGGGCTAGATCACGATGCCTTTCCCTGCTCTAGGGAGAAGGTATGCAGATGGTCGGTATGTATATATGCGCTTGAGTCACAACAAAACTTCAGGGCGAGCCTACGGGTTGGATGGATGGACGGGTGAGATATAACACGATTAGTTTTCTGTCTTTTATGATGGAAAGTGCAGGGAACAGGCACACATGAGCATATTCACATTTGACCCACCACATCAGAACAACCGCACGAGCTGGATAGACAAGTAAGATATAACAATGCAAATACACTACATTCCTTTTCCCTCCCCCAGTGGAGGAGTCTCAAACGCCAGTCCATGCCGTCGTGGAACACACATGCGCATTTTCGCATCAACCCGCTCTCTCACCCACCTCACCATCATACACACCTCCCCCCAGCAGGCAAACCTTCAATTCGTGATCGTAGGTTCCATGGTCGTCACGCTCTGTCCAGGCTATGTTCATCTCACGCTGCCTACATGATATCAAACATCTTCTTCATCTCAATCAGCAGCTTCCACTCATCCTGCGAGACGTCGCTGCGGAAGAACTCCTTGAGCGTGTCGATGCTCTTGCGGCTGATGGCAGAGTACAGCGTGTCGTCCTCCTCGAGATGACGGCCGTACATGGGCTGGTTGGGGCCCTCGATCTTGACGGCCACCGAGGGCGCGCCCTTTTTGCAGATGGCAATTTGCTTGTGGTCGCGCTCGATGGAGGTGCTGGGGCTGTTAGCTGGGGTGTATGAGGAAGGGAAAGGGGGGACGTACACTCTGCCGAGTTGGATGATTTCCTTGACGCCGGTAGCGGGGTTCTTCTTGATTGCGCAGATGGGCGTGGTCATTCGCAGGTTGCCGTCAATGACGTCGACGCCGATGACGATGGGGTCCTTCTTGTTGAAGACGGCGACGGGGCGCAGCACGCAGGGGAAGACGGCCAGCATCTTGGACTCTTCCTTGCGCTGCTCCTCGAGCTGCTTCATGTGTGCTGTGAACTTGTCGAAGAGGTGGTAGATGATGTCGGCCTCGAAGATCTTGACGCCAATCTCCTCGGCATACGCTTTCGCGTCTTTGTCGACCTTGACGTCAAAACACAGCATCACGGCGTACTCGCGCGACTTTTCCAGCATCACACCAGCGCGCAGCACATCCTTCTTGAACACAGGGCCGATGGAGATGGTGGCGACGGGGATCTTGGAAACGCGCAGGAACTCGAGAAGCGCTTCGAGGGAACCGAGAGTTGAGGCTTGCACAGACACACCGCGGCCCGTCTTGGACACTCTGCTGAGGAGATGCTCGAGGTCGCCCATGACTTCGTCCATGAGGTCTTCTTCGTCGTCGTTGGGGCCAACGACCAGCAGGCGCGAACCGGCGATGGCGGTGTCGAGGCCGTCGGCGGCAATCTTGATACCCATGGCTGCCTTGACTTCTTTGTTGTGAACGTACACCGACTTGACACGCAGCTCCTTCATCTCGGCGGGTGTCAGGAGCGCTCGCACGTTGGTGACAATCGGCTCGGGATTACCACAAAGCACGATCCGGTCGCCTTCGTGCAGAACACCGTTGGACAGGATAACGTCGATGGTGGTACCAAGACCCTCGATGACCTTGACCTCCAAAACAGTACACTCGACTTCAGACAGGTACATGAGGTTGTTGGTGAGACGGTTCTGGGTGAGGTTGACAATGAGCTTGATCATGTCGGGGATACCCTCTCCAGTGTGCGCGGAGGTGGGGCACACCGAGACGTACTTGGACATGCTCTTGTTCTTGTAATGGATCTCGGAGTTGAATCCCTGTTCAGCCAGCTGGGTGCGCACAAACGCCCATCGCTCCTCGAACTCGGACTGAACCGACGCCTTCTGGAGGTTGAAGCTGTCCTCGAAGCCGTTGTTGTCGATCTTCTTCCAGCCGAAGAGACGATCGATCTTGTTGAGCGCAACGATGAAGGGGGTCCTCCTGTCACGGAGCAGCTTCATCGACTCGATGGTCTGGGGTTCAAGACCGTGCATGATGTCGATGACCAGGATGGCAATGTTGCAGAGGGAGGAGCCGCGAGATCGCAAGTTGGTGAAAGACTCGTGACCGGGTGTGTCAATGACCAGGAGACCGGGGACATTGAACTTGAAGCTGTGGTCCTTGTTGACCACGGCCACCTTCTTCTCCAGAGCCTCGACGGGGAAGTAGGTGGCACCGATCTGCTGCGTGATACCTCCGGCCTCGCCTTCCTGGACATTGGTCTGACGGATCTTGTCGAGCAACTTCGTCTTACCGGTATCGACGTGACCGAGAATGCAGCAAATGGGGGATCGCAGGTTGTCCTTGGAACGCTCGGCCAGGGCAGCCTCGTGTGCCTCCTTTCGTCGCTCAGCGGCGGCCTGCTTACGGGCAGCTTCAGCCCGTTGTGTGGCGGTCCCCTGCTCGTCCTCAGAGGAGTCGTCCTCGCTGTCGTCATCGTCGGAGTCTTCCTCAGACTCAGAGTCGGAGTCGGCGGCTGTCCGAGCAGGCTTCGCGACGGTCTTGTCAGCGGGCTCGGGCGCTGCGTCTGCGGCCTTTGCTGCAGCAGCCTTGGCTTGTTCTGCCTTCTTCGCCTTGCGCTCCTCTTCCTCGTCGGTGTCGACGTCCCAGCTGTCCTTGACGTCGTCGTCGAGTTCGTCAGCCTGGGCCTCCCAGTCGTCCGCCGAGTCCTCTCCCTTCTTAGCATCGGCATCGGCGCGAGCCTTCTCGGCCTCTGCAGCGGCTGCCGCGGCTTGCTCTTCAGCCAGCTTGAGCTCTGCGAGCTTCTTGGCAGCCTCTTCGGCTTCGCGCGCTTCCCGCTCCTTCTGCTCCTGCTGCTGCTGCTTCCTCTTCTTGCGGTCGTCGTACTTGGGCTTCTTGGCCACGTCTACCTCGCCTTCAAGCGCCGCCACCTTTGCGCCGCTCTCGAGCATCTGCTTCAGGCGCAGGTCGGCCTTGGCCTTGGCCTCTTTTTGCGCCTTGGTCATGTATTTGCCCTCTTTCTTGAGCTGCTCGACCTTCTCCTTCTCGCGCTGCTTCTTGGCCGCCTTGGCCTCCTCTTTGCGCTTCGCTTCCTCTTCCGCGAGCCTCTCCTCTTCTTCGATGCGGGCCTTGTCCTCGGCCTCGAGGCGAGCCTGCTCTTCCTGCTGCTTTCGGAGCGCCTCTTGTTGCTTCTGGAGCGCTGCAAGGGCGGCGGGCACCTTCTTCTTCTTGCCACCGGCAGCAGCAGGCTCTGGTGCGGGTGCAGCGACTTCGACGGGTTTGACCTCGGCGGCCGTGGGCTCGGGCTTCGCAGGACCGGTGGCCTTCTTCTTCGCAGCCTGTAGTGTTCCCGTTAGCTCTGTATAGACGCTGTGGCTTCAAAGCAAACATACCATCTCCTTCTTTCGCTGCTTCTCCTTCTCCTTCTTCTCCTTCTCCTTCTCCGCCTTGGTCTTCATGCGCGGCGCCTCGGTGGGCGCCTCTTCCGCGGGCGTCTCTTCCTTCTGAGGAGCAGCACCGCCCTTCTTGTTCTTCTTGCCGTAGTTGCCGGCGAAGACGTCATCATCGTCCTCGAAGCTGGCTTCCTGGGGCGCCTTGTCCGCGAAGGCATCGCCAGCGTCGGCGGCCGGGGGATCTTCACCCTCGACTTCTGTGTTGGCGCCCTTCTTGTTCTTCTTCTTGCCGCGCCTCTGCAGGGCAGCCATCAGACCACCGCCCGCCTCCTCCTCTCCACCAGCTTCCTCGGCGGCCTGGGCTTCCTGGGCAAGAGCATCGTTCTCGGTGGTGACGGTTTCGCCGAGCTCGGCCTCCCAGTCGTCGTCCTGCTGCTTCTTCTTTCCCTTCTTGGGCGCCATTGTGTCGGTTGGGGCTGTTGGGGCGTGAGAGGTGCAGTCGCTCGAGCGTGTATGTGGCGCCGACGGGAAGAGCTCCTGTAGTGGCGGGGTGGGCAAGGGCGAGTTCAAAGTCACAAAGTTGCAAGTGGACGGCTCGAAGTGGAGCTTGGAGACAGGCTAGTCTTTTTGAAAGATCCCGTGAGTCAACAACTAAGCCAGCAAAGGCCTGGATCTAGCAAGCAAGTGACGGAGATGGGAAGCGTGAGGCAAACGCACACAGCCGTCGAATTTCGTCTGCTGCTCCGATTGTTCGCAGTGCCGCTAAATGGTGGGGGTTGGCCCGTGCACACTACCATGGACAAGCTGTGGCGTCAATAACGTCCATACCACCACAACCCATCTCTAGCTTAGACGACGGTTACTGTTTGAATACACGCGTTTGTTGTACTAATAATTCATTCCTCTAAATCTTCTTGTATAGGGACGACGCACCGTACATACCAGGTGTTGCGTCTAATATAGTCACTTCTAGATTTCAGTCAAGTATTAACACTATGTTCAATTTCTTGTCTGCCCCTAAACATCTCCTATCATTCAAGCCCCGTTCGCTGGCTGCTCATACCGCTTCCCGCCAACAATCGTTGTCAGCGTCCCATTGGCCTCGAAGAAGTTCCTCATTGCATCAATCCTAAGATGAAACCCACCCAGACTCGTTACTTTCTTCCCCGTCACCTCCCCAGCCTTCGTCTGCACGATATCAGAGTACCAGTCTAACTTGTTCTCCCAAAGGTTCGGAGGCGTCGTGGTGACTGTGACGTCTTCATACCCGTTCAAAACATGCTCCCCACTGTCGGCGTAGTCCGTGTAGTTGATGGCGACGCGGTTAGTGGGTGCTTCGCCGAAGAGACGGACGTTGGCGTGGCCGGAGATCTTGCCTGCGAGTGTATAGTTACCGGGTGGTATAGTAAGTGGAGATGGCGGCGAAAAGCCAGGCTTGAATGGCGTAGCCCACGGTAAATAGTTAGGGACCTTGTACACCTCCTTTGGCGGTGTGGGCTCGCGACTTTTCAGTCTCGCAAGCATAACGCGGTACTCCCTCCCGCCTTGTGCTGTTGACTCTGGACATGCCAACGGGTTCTTACCCCCACAGGCTGGCGCGCTGACAAGGGCCTGCCAATACACGATCTTGGTGCCATCGAGCGAGAACGCTGGATCAGCGCGCCCGTTCCAATTGGGATCGTTGACCGCACCATTGCTCTTGTCCCCTGCAGCGTTGACCTGCTGTCCAAAGTACTCTCCACGGTCCCCATACCGATCGATCAATATCGGCTGAAAGAACCGCCTCGCGCCGTTATTCCTCGTGCTCGCCGCCGCCATCACAGCCACCAAGTCCACCAGCGGCGGCACACCCCTCAGACCAGCCATCCACATCTGCCTCTCGCTCCCTCTCGTATCCATCGTAACGAACCACTCATCGTCTGCCGAAAACACCATCGGATCCGCATACTCAGGATGGCTCGTCAGACGCCGCACAACCCCCGTTTCGACGTGCACGGCATAGAGATCAATATTTGTCGATTCCGTCGGATAGCCGATATACGTGATCTCGTCTCCCGAGCCACTGAATCCGCGCAGTTCGCCGACTGTGATAGCGTCGTGGTGAATGGTAAGTTGCGTGCCGTTTGTACTGATAGGCGTGGCGCGTGTAGGGTCCACGAGAAGGTTCACGTCCACTAGGTCGTACCGGGGAACAGGCGGCCCAGAATCAGTGGGTGCGGCATTGAAGGCCAGCCTTCCAAAATACGCAAACTGGCCGCCGGCGGTGAACGAGCTCCACCCGATGTGATTATCGTCAGGGTGGACGCGTAGTTCCCGCGGTGTACTGTTGGTGCCGGGCCAGTGGATGGGGTAGATGTGAATACGCTCGGGCGTGCAGGATTCACTGCTCAGTTGCTCGCCGTCACAGTCGACGATGTTGTGGCCCCAGATCGCCTTGGTGCCGCTGCGGAAGACATGTGGATAGTCTTTCTTGGGATCGACGCCTAGAGCGTTTTCAACCGGTACACCACAGCTGAGACACCTCCACGGATCACCATTGCTGAAACTACCCCCGTCTGCTTTGATGAGGATCAACTGCTCGCCATCGTACATACTCGCTGCATCAGGAGCACCCGGGGCACCGACAAACTCGACATTCACAACGACATGCCTTCCATCTGATGTGAAGTCTCCGGACTGGAATCTCTGGTTCGCTAGGTCGCGTGCAATACACCCCGTCCTTCGTGGATTGATACCGACCGAACAGGATCCACGTTCGCGGGTTGTCGCAACGGGCGGTAAAAGCAGCTCGACGACCTCGATTTCCTCGGGGGCCGGAGGTGAAGGTATACGGTTTTGGGTCTTCGTAGAGGGGTATAAGGATGAAGTGTCGGAGTGTTGTTGCAGTAGTATTGGGTTCTCGGCGATCGAAATGGACGCTACACTCTGTATCGCTACAAAGATCGCAAGGAGATGCATCATAGTGTCTAGAGGTCCAGAACAGATTGTCTTTCGAGGGTGTGGCTCCATTTATGTCCCTTCGAGCCTTGTTCAGTTATCACAACCTAGTCCCGCTTGCCGGCGCACCGTCGAAACAACCCCGTATAACCTTGCACCGCGTACAGAAGTTATGAACTGGGACTCCCCAACGCAATTGGAATGATGCATTGGATCGTGATAGTGCAACTTCTGAGGTCGCATTGGTACGCTACTCTCCTTTAGGGTCTAGCCCGCGCGTCGTATAGCGTATCCCTGCCTGGTTTAGGCGTATAGCGTATAGTGAACCGAAAGTCATAGCGCAGTTGAATGGATAGCTTCGCGATTCTTTCCTCTCAACCCCGGCTTGATTGCAGAAAGTAGAGAGCAGAACTCCTATTATGTGTATATCCCTTACTGATACCTAGGACACTGTATCTCGCTTCCTCTCCACCAGCTCTCAGGGTAGGCGTAGTCTCCGTCACTCACAGCACCACTATTCACAGCGATACGACGCCGCAACCGCTGGATCGCCCCCTCTATAAACTGACGCCAGCGGATGCAAACACAGCTCCTTCTTCCACCCAACCCCATCAACAGTACGATTAGCAGCCAGAACCTGCGGCACCTCACCACCCTCCACCCACGACACCAGCGCACCCAGTGCATCGGTCGGCGCAGCACCTGCCCCACCCCTGCAATGCTCGACTCCCGGCGCAAGGTACAAGCGGTAGAAATCCGTCGCGTTCGCATCGAGAGCTAGCACGCGGTCATAGTAGTCGACTGTGCCGTTGACCGGAATCGACTGATCAGCCATCCCATGCCAAGTTATCATCTTGCCTCCCGCACTTTTGAACTCAGAGAGATCGGCATCGCTGGTGCCGATGATAGACGTGAACTGCTGTACCGAAGCGTGGAAAGCCGCGTCCCAGGTTGCTTGGGTGTAGTTGTAAGGATCGAAGGCTGGGTCCTTTTGGAGAAAGAGTCTGTGCCAATCTGTTGAGATTGTGTAGGGTGATCCGGTGCAGTTTTTACCGTTCGGGTCGCATGTTGTACCTGCTAGAGCGCTCAAGGGGGCCCCGAGAGCAATACCGGGCCATTGCACGTTTCCTGCGCCGTCGGTGGTTCCTGTCCAGGTGGCTGTGGCGATTTTCGCGGCCGAGGTTGAGATGGAGCCGGTTGTGTTGCCACAGGTGTATGGTTGGCCGACAACAGCGCTGGGGTCGAAAGCGCATGAGCCTGGCAGTCCTATAATGCCGTCTTTAAGACCGTCTAGCTCATCACACGCGCTGATTGCTGCAGCAGTAATGGCGTCGAGCTCGCACTGGTTGGCAAAGTATCCCAGCTGCTGCATGACCCACTGAGGCCAGAACATGGCAGGAATGAACTCAGCCCAATTGACTGCCGGTGCCAGCGCTAATATGCCATCGTAGGCGTCCGGATACCGCTGAGCCATCATAAGCCCCTGCCTGCCTCCCGTAGAACAGCCCGCCCAGTACGATTTCGAGATTGACTTGCCATAATAGGCCTCGGTCAGCTGCTTGCCGAGCACGGTCATGTCATTAAGTGCCACCGACGCGAAATTCTGGAGCGCGTATAGGTTGACATTGCCCGGGCTCAAGAGCGCCCAGGAGTCCGTGGTCTGCCCGAGGGCATCGTGACCGCCGTCTGTGGAGACGGCAGCGTAGCCTTGCGAGATGGCTGGCACCATCTCAGATGGAAACCCAGTGGCCCAGCCGCCACCTCCTACGCCCTGGAATCTGCCATTCCAGGCACTTGGGAGTGCGAGCCAGACTTTGATTAGATCCTCCTGGCCTGGGTGGGTGTAGGTGAGTGTCACGTTGCAGAAGCCGATGGACGTAGAATCTAACGTCGATTCGGTGGCATCGATGGTAAGAATGGAGGCTCCGAGTACACTTGGCGTGGGGAGTACGTTCACCGCGCAGTTTGAGGCAGTGGGGGGATTGATTGCGGAGACGACGCGAGAGGAGAGTAGCAGCAGAAGCTGGCTCTTGAGTAACATGATTGTGGGGGCACCAAGAAGGGATGCTGCAAATTTGGACCGCTGTCAGCGGTACAGCCACCTTTATACACATTAGCGGACGAGCGACGGCAAGGTTGCTTGCCCTCTTCCGACCTGCATGACTTTGATATTACTCACTACACCCAAAAGGTGTTCCCAGCTCTTGGTCATATTAAAACGGTCCAAAAAAGGTTCTTCATTACACTTTTGACTCCACTATATAATACCCGACATACAGTGCCGGTATTTCGAGACGGATGACCTCTAAGAAGGAAGCAAAAGTGCGGTGTGGGGGTCGTGTGGGGTGCAAGGCGCTTGCTATATTTGTACCCCACAGTTTACGCAGCCCGCTCTGAATGGCTCGCTTCGAGCTTACCGGTTATTAGGTTGCTCTCAACTGTCAGCTTGATCATAGCAGGATTTTTGCTGACACGGATTGAGATGATCATGAGCAGATTTGAGAGCAATCGAGAGTATTAAGGTTAAATACAGTACTGCCAGTGTGAGTTCAAGTTGATCTCTCTAGGTGTCGGTGACTTACGTGCGCTTTACCTTCTTAGTCCTGTATGTTGAAGTAGTATATCTTTGCATACTGTGCATGTAATGTTTATTCGTTGTGAACACTCCTCGATGCTGACGTGTGATGTTCGACAACATCCAGTTCAGCTGCGTCACAACTGAACATCAAAGTCGTTTAGATCGGGCATTTGCATGTCGTCGCCAGCTTCCATGAGATTCATCAAGTACCTGGAACCTGAAAACCAGTCTTGGATCGAGTTTTGGGGGGCCCCGTTGGACGTGTATCCGACGCCAAAGACGTCTGGTCCTTGCGGACCCGCTACGTTTTGTACATTTGCGAAAGAATCCATGGCTGTTGGAGTGGGAGGTGCGTACCCTGTCATCGGCCAAGCCGAGTTAGGTACGAGACCGAGTGCGCTCAAGTAAGGATCGAACTGCGTCATGGTGCTAAGATCAATTTGCGCTCCATCCGCTGTGGTGTAATAGTTGCTAGAAGCGGGTTGGGCCACTGTCTGTGCTTGGCTTCTAGGATCGTTCTTCTTGGCCTGGATGTATAGCTTGGCCACTTGAAGGAAGAGATGACACATTTTGTAGAGTTTGTCTGCGCCTTCGGAAACGGTCCGGCAGGACTCAAGGCTAGCGACAAACTGTGAGAGACTGGCAAGATCAACGGGATTGGGCTTCTGAATTGCGTTACAGAAGACAACGATGAAGCTAAATCTGCGTCAGCAAACTCAAGGGGGGTTAGAGATCAGCATATCGTACGGTGTGAAAGGCGCCTGCCATGCACGTTAGTCACAGTGTGTGTAGGATTTCGACCTCATGTCTGCGTACCTGGAGGATGGACCAATGAATGTAGCCCGACCAGAGTTCTTCATTTCCTGTTGTGTTGAACTGAGCATTGCATCTCTGGTGCGCGACAAGTGCAGCTCTAGAATACTCCAAGCATTCTTGGCTAAAGGTAACGTTATCAGAGCTGACGGCGCGCTGAATGAGAGCACACGTTGAATAATGCATAACCACGTCGGCGTGGAAAAACACGTCCTCTACTCGCTCAAACGACCCTGAGAAGATTAATCGAGCATCCTCGCGAATCAGGGTCAACCATACCTTGGATGTATTCGTCTGGTGGAAGTGAAGTTCCGAAAGGCTGCTGCACTAAACGCTTGCGCTTCGATGGTACCTCCGTGTCGTTGGGACTTGCTAGCGCTATTTTCCTCCTCTTCGATAAGTCTTCCCCCGTATTGAAAGGTGTAAAGTCCATAACGCTGGCTTCTCCACGTTCGTACCACGCCTGATTCATGGCATTGACAAGATCAATGGCTGTGCGCGTGCGTACTTCTGGCGAACTGAGGAAAGCGGCAGGACTGAAGAGCTTCTCGTACGTCTGTCCTTGGACTTTGGCAACCTTGACCCAGTATGTAATCATCTGGCTTGCTCCTAGGGCCATCGCTGCTGGAGTGGGCGTCGAAGTAATCAATGGCAAAGACATGTCCCAGTCCTGAATGACACTGGCACGACCTAGACGCAACGAGAGCTGCTTGTCGAACAGGTATATCATCCAAAAGAGGTGAACTTTAGAACTTCGTTCTTCTTCTTCATCATTCTGAAAGGTTTGGTACCGGTGATAACCCAAATTCTGGCTCATGCCAGCGGCCATGGCGGTCAGCACCCATGCAAGTGATGGTTTGCACATCTCGATCGCGCAAGCAGCGCCGAGAACAAGTGCCATGACATTTTCGTAACTAGCTGGGACGAAGACGTCAAGCTGGCTGATAGCCACCTCCATATGGTGTTTGCCTATAGGGATTCTGTGTCAGTACACCAAAAAGGCGTCGTCAAAGTTGTGGCACGCACACATCACTGCGTATCTTCCGATATGTTAGAGCTTCGTTTAGTGTGACCGAGAGAGATGGGACCCTTACCCACGCAAACTGCTCATATCCAAGCCAGACCAGGGTGTCACCGAAAATTCGTTGAACAGGTTGTATCCCACTCCGTATGCCAGAATTCGACGGGGGGCGCCGCAACGTCCTGGGTCTTTGTACCCCTCTTCGAAGATTTCGAACAGATTCCGCATCTTCAGAAATGGAAACACGACCGCAAAAGCCATCGTGGGAAATTCTGCTGGCATCAGCGATGATACAAAATCACCTGTGATCAAGCTGCATACTCTGAGCCCTTTCAAGCATTTCTCTGACTACAGGCCAAGGTGGTCTTTCAAGCTTGCTTGCATCAACTTCCGCGAGCGCACGGTTAATCAGAGGGTGGGTGGTAGAAGTTGTAGGTACGGTGACATGCCCTTGACGCGTGACCAGCTCACCCAGCGCACTCAGGGCCGACTTGATCTCTTGGTTCTGGCCAATATACGGATTATTGCCAACGACTTTCGTAAGAAGCTCACGAGCATAACCAGATTGACTGTTGATGGCTGTTTCGCCCTCAAAGGGTGCAGGCGTTGTCTCGTCCGCAATCGCTACGGGACTTTTATGAGAACTTCTTCGACTCCCTACATGGCTAGGTCGTGACTGGCTGCTTGGCTCGGTCGAATCATGTTGCAGATCTAGATTGCCCAGTTTGGATGCAAGCCTGGCAAGCAGATCCTCGATACCAGAAAGTCGGTCTTCGATGCGGTCGATCTTCTTCTCGCTGGTCCTTACATTAGTGACTAAGATGCGACAGTGTTTGTTCTACCAGTGCAACGCAGCTCCGGGTGGACTTGAAAGAACCTACTATTCCTCAGAAATGTGAACTCGCTGTCTAGCTGTCTTCTGTACTGGGGCTGTTGTTGTGCAAGCTTCACGAGTTAGTAACTTTGGCGTGTACGGCTTTCTCCGCGCAGATGTAAATACGTAGGATATTGAACCGCGAGTATTACTAATTCGCTAGTTGGGAAGTACACATGGGAGTCTGGTGTGGCATAGATGCAGGACTTTATCGGACTTATGTGGGGTGTTCTGAATCGTTGATACACCTGTCGTGCATGGATGATGGCGAATGGAAAAACAGCATCACGCGTACATGGGAACCATTCACTTACTGAGTTTGCTTGCTCTGCAATTCGAGCAAGGAGCAGATCGGTCGCATCGTATTTTCCGCGTTCTGCAAGAGTCGCACTGAAATTATCGTGAGTATGCGATGTACCGTTTGGGACGGAGGCTTCCCCATACCGCACGCTTAGCATTCGAACCATCCAGGTCCATCTCGTCGCTCATATCGGGCAAGTTGGCAAGCTGATCGCGCAGCACGCGAGGAGTGTGGAGCTGTAAAGAATTGTCTAGAGCCGAAAATTCCGCGGCCGAGTTCCTTTGAAGGATTGGCCTCAGCCCCTTTCACGAATACGAAAATTGGTGGAATCGTTCTGAGCAGCACTTGAAGAGGTGTTGCTTAACGCAGCTGGCTGTCAACATATGGCGTGGTACAGAGAGAGACTGATCGCGTACCAGCGGTGCAACACGAATGGCACGTGCAGTGCGAGGCTAGAATCGATTACGTCATCACATACGGTGAATCCCCAATCATCAATCATCGTAGAGGATGCAAGAGAGCTGAGCTAGCTGACAATCCTTTGCCTTGAATTAAAACAGTTTGGATTAGTGACAGGAAGCTTGTCAACGTGCGACAGAGCTTCTAAATCACAACGCGCTGTCACGTGTATGTCTGCCCGGCTTCTCACGGTCTGACCTACCAGCGCCTTGGCATCTTGGCGCGGACGGAGATCGCACGGCAGCTGTATTGTCCTGATGCGCGCGGGATCCGTGTTTGGTGGTCTCCAACTCAATACAAGAACCAACGGTGAGCAAGATATCCTCGGTATCTCTGGTAGAGAAACCTGGAAGGTCGGCCCTAATGTGGAAGAGCAAAGATGAGAGATTGGAAAAGCACAGATTTGGTCAACGATGAAATTAAGTCAGCAATCGACGGCTTTGTAACGGCTTGAACACAGCTGGGACCTTGCATTATTCACCAAACGAAAGTTCGCGGACTGTTGATAGTCAAAGTGAAGCACTAAACTAGGTAGTTAGAGGTATGCAACTTTAGCGTTGATTCAGATTCTCTCAATTGACACAGAGCAGACCAACTAGCGTCTTTTGTACACGACCTCGGGAGTTACGTGCGTTCTGTATAGGACGCCAAGAAGTGGCATTCCCAGCCTTGTCTGCGTCTCGCATGGTTCATGAGGCGAAGATCGAATGCCCTTGACATATCCTATTTCCCAAATAATAGCTCAGTCATTTTCTCGCTCTTGTGTCTTCCGTAGGTTTTCTGAAGGCTATTGTGCTTCATCCTCGCCTCAGCTAGCGCTAAGCCGTTTCGAATTATTGCCGCACCCAATCACCGGCAACCATGACTTCAAATGATACGTCCAAAATCGTTTCATACGCATCAGTTTGAAGACTCTACGGTCCTTTTTCTCTTTCTCTCTCACATTCACTGTCTAGGCTACTTTCTGGCCTTAATTCTCAGTTTCAATGATGCTGATCACATACCATGACCAGGATTTCGTTTCGCAAGTTACCTCTTTCGATCGTTGTTTGATGACGGCACTACCCACAATTGCGGAGACTGGAGACAATGCATGAAGGAGAAATTGACCCGGGCGGCAAACTCCCAAGGCTGTCAACCCGCATCTAAAGTATTGGCAGCCCCAGTCTCTGTACCCTTTCTCCTTCTCTTCCGTTCTCGCCTGAGCTAGGATTACGCTCCACTTGTGGTAATCAGGTCATAGTTTCTTACTTCCTTCATTGCGTTCATCTTCCCTTCGTTGTCCTGGAGACTTCGTTCGCTTGTTAGCACGCATTCACTTGTGGCGCTACCTGCGTGTGCAGCTTTTAGAAACTGTCGTCGACTTGTTCAGTCATGTCGCGCTATCGGATTCGACGCCCTTCGCCTATTCAGGTTCTAGCTATCCACGAAAAGCGACAAGAGGCCGGTCTTGGTGCCGTTGGTCCTGGGAGTGAGAAGGAAGGTCCAGAAAGCCCTGACTCACCTAACAGTAGTCCATCCACCACTGGCGCTCCGTTTCCCGGTGATAGTTCAGACTCTGACGTTGACGATGACGAGCCGCCGTCACCAAAGGAGAGCGGTACATCATTTATCGCAAGGCCAACCTTATCAACATCAACAGCAAACTCTAGTTCGACACCACTGCCATCCACATCGAGTCCCGGCCTAACATCCACTACATCTAGTCGACGAACCTTCACGCCTATTTCATCATCAACCAGTACCTTAAGGTCACTCTCTTCGCCATCCTTCACACAGACTCTCACATCACAACGCATTGGCGCCATTGCACCTCCTGGAGCTACCCCCACGTCAGTATCGATTGTCACTACAACAGAAAAAAGATCCACCACCTCGCCTACCACTTCCGCGTCTTCCACCTTCATATCGTCTGGCACGACACAGTCCTTTTCTAGTAAAATTGCTCGACCAACACAACCACTCACTACTACAATTTCGTTGCTGCCACCACCACCTCCAGGTTTTACTAGAAGCCCGGCGGCAGACAACGATCAACCAATGAGGAAACGACCTGAGCCTACCTTAATGAGTAAGGGTGCTGAAGCTGCCGCTGTCACTCTGAGTATAATTGGTACGTCATATGTGGAAGGATCGCATGGAAAGCCACTGACTCCATTCAAGGTGCGATAGCACTCGTAGTCGGGATTCTTTTCTACTGTAGACGACGTAGACGTCGACGAAACGAAAAACTCGAAGTCGAATTGGAGCGCGACGCTGCCAATTATGCCGCTGTCCGCGCCCCAGAAATGGCACACGTCAGCAATACTATCGCGCCTTTTACGGCAAGGGGGCCGCAGATGACTCAATCCACAAATCGCAGCAACAATCTGTTCGGGCCAGATTCCTACGCCCGGCCAGAAACAGTCTCAACGACCCGCGATCGATCACGCATTCCAATGCCTCAGCCTACACCAAACCCGTTTGCAGACCCTCCTCTCAACAAAGCGTATGATGTGCTTGCCGGAAGACCACGATCAACGACTCTTACAGATCGTGGAAGCTGGATCAAGAACCCATTCAAAAATCCTGAAAGTGAGCGCTTCGATCCATTTGGCGAGCTCCAGGCCAAAGCGCGGCGGGAGCGAGTCAAACAGGTTGAGATAGCGCAGAGGGAGGCAGAGTTGGAGCGCCAATTCGCGGAGAAGGAGAAAATGGGCTTGATGCCGCCACAAAGAGTGTTGGACAGAAAGGGGAGTGGTGTGACCTTGGAGGGGCTAGGGGTTTTGGACCGAAGTGGTGGGGGAGCGTACAGGTAGTAGAATATTATTCGCTAAAAATGATAAGCCTCCAAATCTATACGCTGTGGGCAGGAATCTGGTGTCTCTGCAGTGCATTGAATGATAACGTATAACCTACACACGCAACAGACACTGAAACTCGCACGTCAACTGCAAGCGACATTCCATGAGATGTACCGTCATTAGTAGTGCTCGCTTCCATCCATGTACGCTACAAGGCAGATCATCGTATGGTATGTTTTCATCTACCAAAGGGTGACGAAATACTACGTTTAGAATTCTTACTCTTTCGCGTCAAATTTTGGGTCTTTAGCATTGAGCTCCTCGCTGTATTCAATCCCCACCTCCGTCTCTTCACCCTCCTCGTCTACCAGCAACGCATGGTTTGCCTTGATCAGATGCCATTCGTGCTCATCAAACGTTGTTGGTTCCGACGCAACGATCGCTGGGAAATGTCAATATAACCCACAGATGACATTTAGTACACTTGTCAGCTTACTGTGCTTGCCAATCTTCTCCCCTTCATCCATCACAGCCTCCTCGTTAGTCAATTCTTGTCCATCAGGATGTCCAGGATATTTCGTGTTCAGCGTGCGGCCGGCAAACTCGGACCAGTACAGGCTGGGCGGTTGCTGGGTAGCGTGGTTGCGGAAACGGATTGCAAGCAGCTTTGTGCCATCGGTGGTGCAGAAGTTCAGAGAATTTGGGGTGTTAGAGCTACCAAGCTTCGTATGCTGGAGTTGCAGAATTTGAATGACAGTCTTGCGTAGAGCGTTGAACATGGCTTTGAGAGAGTATGGTTTTTCCCACGTTGACTTGTCGCCGTGATTGGTGAGATTTGTGACGTAGAGTGCCGCTGCGTGCTCAGAGTCTGTGGATCCGAGAATGTTGCAGTATGCGTCAAACGACAAGAGATCAGTTAGGTCGCGACGAATGGCAGAGAAGTTAGAAATCACGCCGTTGTGCATGAAGACGTGGCGGCCAAAAACGAAGGGATGCGAATTGACTTGGGTGACGACGCTACCACTGCTGGCCCTTATATGAGCAAAGACACAATGAGTCTCGGTGTTCTCGCACAAGGACTTAAAGTTGAAGTCGTTGATTGGGGGGCTCTGAGATTTGTAGAGCGCTGGCCGAGGACCCGTGACGTGCTTAACGTACGAAGACGATGCTCCAGTATACCCTGTATAATACGCAGTAAGTTTCCAACACATCAGGAAGAGTGGATGGGCTCAAAACAATAGTAGTTTAACTTTCGATGTTCGTATATCGGCGTAAGGGGGACGTACAAGCAACTCCTAGTCCATCCATGTTCAATAGTGAGTTGCGCATGCGCAATAGTTCATCCGATGTGTGATCGAGATCTTTGTCTTTGTTATGAGGAAGTAGTCGAGGAAGATAGTGCTCGGAGCACTGCTTGCTGATGCTATTTGCAGGCGTGATCAAGACATCTGACAGAAGACAGGGTTCTGTAGGCGAGATATACGCAAACCAACGACACATTGTGGTTATGTCAACTGGACTGCCTTCTCAAGGATGCTCGAAATGGCTAAATTGAGGTTTGAAAGCAATGAGAAGGAAAAGATAGGGAGAAGATAGCTTGCTCACTAGCCTGCTCTTAATAGTCCTTGTGGTCGTACGGGTGCTACGGATTGCTAACCTGTGACTCGTACTAATACTTCGATAGTAGTCAAGTCGCGTAACACTGCTGATATATAAGGTGACAGGTTTTGAAGCGTAGACGTGTTACAGCGTACACGTACGATGTTGCTGAGTTGTCTAGGGGTCGAAGCGGGGCAAGCGGCAAGTGCGGGGGGAGCAGGACTGCTGTCGCAGTTCATCGCACTCACTCCTTTGTTCGCCTATCACCGCCGATCCAGATACGGCTTACAGCGCTTCATTTATCATGTGCAAGGGTTACATAGCACCAAGTTGTGTTAGTCTGTCACCAATGTACAGCGTATTCTCACATCCTCTGAATCAGTGTCCGCGCGTAACATATGCAGTCCTACATAGACTCACAGCTGCTCTGTCATGTATCTAAAGATTCTGGTGATACACCATCTCATCACAGAAAGACTTCTTAGAAAACTTTGATCAGATACCGACAGTTATGGCTATCCTGATTGTAAGATAGTCATTCTGTTCATTTGTGGGCTGGTTCAGGCCTCCAATGTGCTGGTCCAGCGGCAGTGATAAGACGCTGCAAGCCGTGCTCGTTCTGGTACCACGTTGTAAACACAAATCCTTCAGCAAGGACTCATGCCACCTTGACTTAAAAGGTGAGGGTGAGGCCAGTTTTGCCCAAAGACTCCTCATCGCAAATATGTCACAAATTGCTGACCCACTGAGAGTCGCTGTTGTGGGCGCAGGTATCGGTCAGTCGGCTCACTACAGCCTCTGTTGAATAATAAAACTTAGCTAATTTAGGCGGCCTCTCGGCAGCCATTGCCCTGCGCAATGCAGGCCACGCAGTCACTATATACGAAAAGTATCCGTCTGCCTTCACAAGTACCACCTCGCCATTATCAAACGCCGTCGCACTAGGTGCGAACATCAATCGCGTCATCGACAACTGGGGTTTCGATTTTGCAAAAGCTAGGCCGAGTGCCAACAAGCAGGAGAGAATCTTCCATGGTGAAACATTGCAGCAGCTGCATCACATTGATTTCAAGTACAACCGCGAAGAATTCGGGTATGACTGGTTGTTGATGCGTAGGCAGGCGCTACATGAAGGGCTGTTGAGCATAGCAACGACAACACCATCAATGTTACTGCCAATCGAGATACGCATGGATGAAGAAGTGATTGCACTGAACCCCGAAACGGGCGCATTGGCTTTCAGGGAAGGAAGAAAGGAGATCAGTGATATGGTTGTAGTGGCAGACGGCCTGCACAGCAAGCTCGTCGATATTGTCACGAACAATACTACACCTCCCTTACAAGCTGGGCGTACGGCATACCGCTTCAAGATCTCGCGAGAGCAGATCATGGCAGACGCGGACCTGAGAGCTCTCTATGAGAAAGAAGACGAGGGCATGTCGTACTTCCAGATCCCAGAAAAGAGTATCTACTTTCTTGTCATGCAGGCAGATGGCGGAGAATCATTTTACGGCCTCCTTATGCACCCAGCGATAGCAACCAACATTGATGCCATCGAGAAGTACAATGTGGAGGGCTCGAAGACAGAATTGCAAAAGCTGGCCGAGAATCTCCACCCGACTGTCCGAAAGCTGTGCGATCTTGCAGCAACGCCGCTATTGTGGACAATATGTTGCAGGGAGCCCTTGACGTCGTGTGTTAACGGTAGAGCGGTCGCGATTGGAGATGCGTGTCACCCGCATCTACCTTATCATGGACAGGGAGCTGCTGCCGCAGTTGAAGATGCGGCTTCGCTCGGAACATTTCTGTCTGGATTTGCGCAGCCTTTCACACCGACGGAGGTGCCAGCAGTACTTCAGCAATGGCAGTCCTTCAGATTGCCTCGAGCTAAAGCAGTCCAACTCATTACTATAAAGTTTCCCACACCAATCGAAGAGTTGGAGTCGAGGATTCGAGCACTCGGGTATTACGATCAATTACCGGACAACGTGGATAGCCATGAGAGGGCGATAAATCAGTGGCTCTTTGAATACGATGTGGTGGCAGAAGCAACGAAATGCTGTGACAGGACCTAGACATAGTCAGCAAACGAGATCAATCGGTTTTGATATGAAGGAACTTCGCTATCTTGTTGCAATGGAAAGTTGAGATTCGAATCGATAGCTGGGCTGAAAACCAAGAGGTAAGATAAGAAGCCATTCACTGGGCGACCGAAAGAGCCTTTGATCACTCTTAACTGCACGACACATGTCAGGCAGTCAGGGAAATGATTACAATCCTGCATGTCCACGGTAGAAACCCCACATATAGTAGTAGCGTGTTTTCCGTCGGAAAGTATCAATTGTTCAATCGAGATAAGGTGTTGCGCCCTCGTAGTTGATGCGGTTACATTAGCTGAATATGGTCATCGTTACCAGGGGCTAGTGGAGATTGCACTGTCGACGGCTGAGATTGAAAGCCACACTCTTTGAGGGCATCATAATCGAGGATCCCGCTCCGAAGCGTGGAGAAGTGCTAGCTGCATAACGCCACTCCTAGCATACGCGTGTGGCGTTTTAGGTATGTATCGGCAACGGTAAACGGACCCAAGCCTGGGGCTCGTCACGTTGACTTAGGTTACGTGATGAGAGAGATAAAGACGATATCCAGTCAAATAACAAAAGCAAAGAGCAAGGCCATGGAAGCCCACACTAATACCATACCAGCCTCTCATACCATAGGAATGATCAATACAGCAGCTATTAGTCCAGTAATGTACACCAAACAATGTCAAAAATCTTCAGCTAAGGTTAAGCTACATATCAACAGTGCGCAAAGAGCACAATTCCCTTTTACTCGTGCATCAAATGAAAGGCAGTCAAGAAAGCCGACTTTTTATCCCCCGGTAATTAGAGGGCTAGTGAAAGCCAGCGTACGAAGGATCTAGCACGTGCCGAACCCGTGTGCTCAGTCCTAAAACATCAACTGGCGAAAGAAGTGCAAAAACAAGCGCTAGAGTATGATAGTGTAGTAAGCTCATATCAGAGGGCGCCAACGAGGAATTTCATTGTTTTGACAATCTAAAGGTTGCCAAGCACAGTGCCTGATGTTGAAGATTGTGCCTTCGTCTCGGAGTAAATTCACCTACAGAATAACCGCGGAATAGACAAGGAGCGAGCTACGGCTGCTCATCCGAGACTACGCGCTGCCTGCCGTGACTGCACAAAATCCTGTCGTGCCCCAAACCACAACCTTCGAGAACTCACTTTGTCACTGAGTCTTGATCCATCTGCAGCTGTCTGCCTTTTCTTCTAGCTCTGCGCGATGCTTTGTGGCCATCCCGCTGTAGAAATATGCGGGAGAAGGCGCGATTGGGGGGCAACAGTAGCCAGCTCGTTTGAGGAAGACCTGGAAGACGAAATACGTGGAACAAACTTATCGAAGCAGACTCCTTGCTTCGGTCGCTACCCGCAGGTTATCGGACTCGCCTTACCATCAATACACGGCGCTCGTATACGTTTGGTTGGGAGCTACAAGTGTCTGTAGTAGCTCCAACACCCTACCGGTACCTCGACGGATCGTTCTGCGACAGCCGGACCACGTTCGCGGCATCCAGTTCACATGCAAACTATCTGACTTGGGCAGGCGAATTGCACAGGTCCCATCAATTACGACTACCCTTGTGGCGGGCGCGACATAGCTACAGACCGGACCAGGGCAGCTGCGCGACCTATGACATCCGACTCGGTATTCTCGTCATGCTTGGCCTTCTCCACGATTGATGGAATGAACCAGTCGCTCGGTCCTATCACCTGATCAAGTTTCTTAATCTGTTAAAAAGAGGCATTCAATACTGGTAATGGTAAGTACTAAGACCGATGAATTGCCCTTATCGAGACAGTTCCCATACAGCGCCCGCTCCTCAGCTGAGGGTCATGCATCAGACAGCCTCTTTCCGTCAAAAGATGCGAGGACCTGGAAAATTTTACGCGCCTCCACAACCACAGGCAGACCTCAAACATCTTGGTCTGATCAGGTGTGACAAATGGTTCACTTGCTAAACATGCGATTGCGGTGCATCACATTAGAAGGAAGCTTGTGGGCCATTTGCGTGCAGCGGAGAGAAGTGATATCAAGCATTCAGGATCACTGGTCCGTTTTCTGAACTGGGTGCCATGAAGCAGCTATGACCCTACGCGACTTGGTCCAGGCGCTTCGATCTTTTCCGCGGTAAGCTGTTTCCGTTGCTCGACTGCAATGAGGCAAAAGTTTCGCCCAGACCGACTGACTAAGGCGCCGCTTTTATCTGGCGCATTCGACGCGATGGCTTTGATTCGACTGGGAGACGCAACGAGCGGGGGCCTCTGGCGTCCGGGGTTGGTGAAAACTCTGTGCCGTTGCCGACGATCCATGCCCAGCTCGATGGGACAGATTTACTAAGCTATTTGCAGCTAGCCGGGTCCGTACGCCCAGAAATACGCCTTACCATTTTCAACCCCTAGCTGCATACATCGCTACCAGCGACAGGAGCCGCCAGCAGGCTTCGAAGAGATAACCCGCACCTGCTTTTTGTATAAAGTCTGCGCCAATCACCCCAAGGGACTGGCTTGACAAGGTGGTACGCGAACTTCATACCGCGACACAGCCCACTTCACGTCCACTGCCTATAGTGCGACTCAGTTATAGCTTCGGCTCCTTCACCCAATTGCCTTGAGGTCGACTCCCTTGCGCCACTCCGAATCCAGAGCAACACATCAGCCCCCACCTCACGCGACATTTCCCACTACCCAAGCAACACATCCTCAAGCAACTTATCCTTAAGCGACACTGCCTGCGCGACAATACTCCTTGCAGCATTATGAATACCACGGAGAAGAAGTACTCGGGCGAATTCGTCCACGAGACCTACAACGGCGATGACGTCCAACATGGTACAGTGACAGATAACTCCGATGATCTTCAACGCCATCTTGGAAACCGCCAGATCCAGCTTATCGCTATCGGTGGCTCCATTGGCACAGCACTGTTCGTCAGTATCGGTGGCGCTCTCAATAAGGGTGGTCCTCTCGGTATCCTGCTAGCATACGCTGGTTACTCTTGCGTGATTGCGCTCGTGAACAACGCTATGGCTGAGATGGCTACTTACATGCCCGTCAGCGGAGGGTTCATTCGGATGGTGACTACACCCTATCTTCACCCTACACTTGATGTGACTGATCTTAAAAAAATAGGCCGGCCATTGGGTCGATGACGCCTTGGGTTTCATGGCTGGATGGAATTTCTTCCTCTACGAAGCTTTACTCATTCCCTTCGAAATCACCGCGCTCAACATCGTCCTGAAATACTGGAGGGATGATATCCCTGCTGCTGCCGTGTGCGCTGCTGTTATCGTATTATACGCCGCTTGCAACGTCTTGGCTGTGAAGGCATACGGTGAGGCAGAATTCTGGCTTTCCGGCGGCAAAGTCCTTCTGATCCTCATCCTGTACTGTTTTACCTTCATCACAGTAAGCAGCCATCCGCCAGAGATAGAGCTGGGATCGCTAACCAAGTTTAGATGGTTGGTGGCAACCCCAAGAAGGACGCGTACGGTTTCCGTCACTGGCGTGACCCTGGCCCTCTCGGCTCCCTCTACACCACCGGTAGTTTGGGACACTTTGAGGGGTTCCTTGGTGCACTCTGGGCTGCTTCTTTCTGCATTGTCGGACCCGAATACATCTCCATGGTCTCCGGCGAGGCGAAGCGTCCTCGTGTCTACATCAAGAGCGCCTTCAAGACTGTGTACTTCCGTTTTGGCGCCTTCTTCATTCTTGGAGCGCTTTGCGTAGGCATTGTCCTGCCCTACAACGACCCCCAGCTTCTCTCGGTTCTCACATCAGGAGAGTCCAGCGCCGCCGCCTCCCCCTATGTTATTGCCATGAGCAATTTGGGAATTGGTGGACTTCCTCACCTGGTCAATGCGCTGTTGATCACCAGCATCTTCTCCGCTGGCAACACCTACACTTACTGCGCTGTTCGCAGTCTGTACTCCCTCTCGATCGAAGGTCGCGCTCCCAAGTTCCTGCGCAAGTGCACTAAGAACGGTGTCCCGATCTACTGCTTCTTGGTCGTTATGATCTTCCCGTTCCTGTCATTTTTGCAGCTGTCTGACAGCTCCGCCACCGTTCTGAACTGGCTGGTCAACATTGTGACTGCTGGTGGACTGATCAACTACATCACCATGTGCGCCACATACCTAGCCTTCTACCGCGCATGCAAAGCGCAAGGACTTGATCGCAAGACCCTTCCTTACACTGGATATTTCCAGCCATATGGTACTATCGTGGCTCTTATCTTGCTCATTTGCATAGTGGGCTGCTACGGATACTCAACATTTTTGCCCGGCAAGTTCACTATCGAGGGTCTTTTCACCTACTACACGATGGTGTTCCTCGCCCCTATCACCTTCACGTTCTGGAAGGTTCTTAAGAAGACCAAGTTCCGCAAGCCGACCGAGGTCGACCTTGTCTGGGATGCACCAGTCATCGACATCTACGAGGCATCCTTCATTACTCCTCCTGTTGGCTTCTGGACCGAGATGCTTCAGCTCATTGGCCTGAAGCGCAATGTCCCAGTTGACAAGCGTGCTGTCTAAAAGCATCCTTGAGGCGATGCGTTGCTAAAATCAGTCGTTGTAACCATGATCTCACGTTCGCTGGATAGATATCCCTATGCCTGCACTTATGTGCGTTCCTGGCTTTATGTCGAATTTGATATTGGTTCACCCATACCTTTTCACTCAGCATTCGAGATTTCAGGTGATTGAAGACCTTGCAACAAGCAGAGTATCGAAATTTGACCCAATCGGTTACGCCGAGACAACGCCCTCGATTCAGAACAAACCCTTTGCGCCAAATACCCTCTGCGACAACAGTCTGTTTATCAGCCAAAGCACCAAATGAGACGGCATGTCTACGCTGCTCACACTCTTAAGTCACGCAAGCACGGCGCTCAAGTTTGACAGAGTGGTCCCAGCACCGAGACAGCTCTGCCGCGAAGAAGAGGTTCGCACTTGCTACCTGTCGTTTGCGGCCGCGGCTGAAGCGGTCCTAGAGCAAATGTGATGATGGCGCCAGCCTGCCACTATTGCCATAGGTACCTGGTGCTTTCGCGCATACGGCTTCGCACACGAGGTCCCAAGACGGTTGACGCGCTTGTGCAGAAGAGTGGATCCCGTGCCTCCGCCATGATGTTCAGGTCCACCAGCCAAGACGACTCCATGGGATTGCGTGGTCCCTTAACTCAACCCTTTTTACTTCGCCACAACTGATAGGCAACTTTCACCCATTGCTACTGGTACAGCTACTGGTACATCCACCAACCGCCTACGTCTTCACATGCAGCGAGCCTCACACCCATTGGGTCTTGCCCTAGATCCCGAAAAGACCGCAGACGGCCCTTTCAGCCGCTGACGTCACTCTATTTCCACTCTGCCTCCGTCCCGCTCTTGTTCAATACACACCGGTGTACGACTACCAAACCGTGGTAAACATTGTGGGCCTGTGGTAAATTTCCTCCACTGGCTGCCAGACGTTGGGGTCTCCCCATGGGCGTTAGATGTCGGAGTTGCCCGACTTACGTAAAGCGATCACCTCCACGTGCGATATTCCACGCCTTATAATCAGCAGGACCCACAATGCTGGGTTGACGTTTCACCGGCATGTCTGGCGCGGGATCTGAAGTCTTGCGCCATTCTTGGCTTGTATTTTTGAGCGCCAAGAGGATCCGAGATTTGTTTCTTTCCCGGCAGAGAGAATAATGGCAAACGTCTGGAGAATTGCTTGCGCTGGGACGACTTGGAAAGCCTGAGTCGGGCCGATGTGCGGCGAGCCTTGGCATCTTGAACCTGGGGAAGTGGAACTTGACAGACCCACGAGTTTGGATTGCGCTCGATCAAAGTTTTGGCGACAACCATTGCTCAGCTTAGTTGCAGAAGGCGTTCGCTTAACTATTCGCAATTCAATATCGAAAAGACAGACCACAATGTATACTGCAAAATTCCGCTTCTTATGACATGGTAATCGTGCTTCAGTCTTGACTCTACAGAGAAACAATACATACGCAAATCTATCAAATTTCGCGCTGCGACCCAAAACAGACAATATCAACCCTTAACTTGTTCGTGCCCTCCCTAAACATCTTACGTCTTCCGCGTCTGATCCCTGCTCATCACTCCAATTTACGATCTCGTAAACCTTGGCTCTTTCCTTCCCTTTGCGATTCTTGTCCAAATACCTGCTCGGATTGCGTTGTGGTAGCGGTGGAGAAATTGCAAGACCTATGTCTGATAGATCGCCGATTGAGTGGGAGGGGATACGCGAAGCGGGATGGTAGGCAAAGTCTACTACTTTTTGCTGAGTCCCGCTCACATTTGATCGACCGCGATCATGTTCGCTGATCCGATCGACCCGTTCGGGAACTAAGATTCTTGTTTGTGTGCGTGAAAGCGGCATGTCGGCGGTGCTGGTGACTCTACTCAATGGGACGGATCTTGACGGCGAGCAGGATGCGTTTCTACTTCGCGGGTATCGAGGGAGAAGATTGACCGTACTTGTGTCAGTGGTTGAGATTGTAGAGTTGCCCCATGATGCTCCGTGGCGGGCGTTGCGGCGCGATGTCTTTCGAGAGAGGGCTAGAAGGATGTTGTCTAAGATCAAAACTTTCAGATGTTAGTGTGGTTCATTAATACTTCACCAAGATTGTTGCGAGTACAAGTAAAAAGGGATTTAATGACTTACCAGCGACAAAACACAACACCACGATAGCGATCATCCAATGGCTTGCTTTGAACTTGAAACCCACTGTCGACTTGTCGCCAACAACAGTCGCAACGCCGACGATGATAAGTGCGAATCCAATCACAACACGATTGATCATCTCGCCAAACTCATACTTCGTCTTGTGCATCTTGTTGAACCAGTATAGAATCGCGAGCACGAGGAGCATAGCGCCGGCGCTTATATAGAACGACATGATTGTGACGTTGAATACATCGTAGATTGCCTCCAGTTTAGTGGCATCAGGCTGTTGAGTAGCTGTCGGTGCTGGGGAGACGGCATTAAGCTTGGCAAGCGTGTCGGCGTGCGCTTCGAAGACAAAGACTTGAGCTTTTGTGAATAGAGACCGGACCAGATCGCCCGTCTTGTTGTTCCATTCATCGGTCTTGAAACCGTAAGTGGTGGTGTAGTTGTTGATTGCTGTCAGATTGAGATTCCAGTCATATGTTTTGTCCCACCTCTTACTTCGAAAGCGATCGTTGATGCTGAACATGCTCTGGTTGAGGTATGCGACATAAGCAGTGGAAGTGTCGAAGCCGTCAGCTGGGTCAGAATACTCTTTACACTCAAAGCTCCATATGAACCCGAGCGCTTGTACTGCAGAATTCCAGACGATCAAAGCTGTGTTACCTTCGACACAGATAACGATAGCCATATGCAGAGGATAGTGAAAAAGCGTCCAAATTTGTTGGCGCAATGTCCCGAAACGATCTTCCGAGAACTGGTCGAAATATAGCATGTAAATCAGGTACTACTGGTGGTTAGTGGATCATCATCATTATGGTGATTCATATACCTACCAAAAGCACAACTGCAGCGACTACCGAGCCGAGCTCAGTGGAGTTGTTCTTGCTTTGTCCTTTGGTAATACAGGCCACACTTTTGATCATGCCAATAATGCCTTCTCCGATGATGATCAGAGTGAGCAGTTGCAGCCTTTCAACAATGTGCGTGTACTTGAAGCTGACAATGCGCCAGGTCATGGCGATTAGTAGAACGGTGAGGCCTTCGACAATGGCGATGCCAACCCTGTAAACTCGTCAGCAATGTGTTCAAAGCAGACAGAAACGAGCTCAATACCAGGTGAACTGTTCTTCAAATCCAACCGGACCTTTTGGAAAGATAACCAGTGTAACAGTATAAGCCGCCGCCGCCGCCAGATGGACAGTAGTGCTCAGACCCAGCGGTAACAGTGTCTGACGGAACACTCTACCCTGCCACATCACGACACCGTATTGAGCTGCAATACAGCACCGAGACACAACAAGCACGATGGCGAAATGCCGGTACGACTCGCCGTCGTAGCTGTTGCTGAATTTGTCGAATACGGGCCCAGCGAATACAAAACCAGTAAAAACTCCAAACTGAATAGCTTTATGTAACCGATACCAGACGCAGTCAAGACTGAAACGCACGTCGAAAAGTGTAGTGCTGAGCCAGGTGAACCACAATAGTGTGAACAACTTCAGGTAGTTGACGAGTGCTTTTCAGTATTAGCAGAGAAGACATAAAAATATGTATGGAACCCACATTGAGCATCGGTGTGTTGATGCATAGCAGTAAAATAGGCTAGATATGTCAGCGCGTTATTTGACGACACAAATGAATTTCGCTCACCTAAGTTCGCAACAAAAAACAAGTCGTAGAATAGCTCGACGGTGCTGGCTTCATGATGAGGCTTGTAAATGACGATGTTCCCACTGCTTGTGCGCCCGTTGCCCGCAAGTATTGTTGTGGACGAGCTCTCTGCTGTGCTCATTGCGATGGTCAACTTCTCCACATCTGCAGCGCCATTCGACAACGCCTCCAGTGCATCTTCGTTGATAGGCGAAGCTAACAAGGGGAGGTAGCTTTGAATATTTTCGTCTTCCAGGCCTTGTGGGTCTCTTGCCCGCTGACGCCTCCCAATACTGAAATATCGACTAAGATCCATTGCAAGAGATGCTATGAGGTGTCGACCGACGTTGGCGTTCAACTTTCAGTAGCTGTTGATTGTCCTTATAATAAGGTTGAAGCAAAACATGCATAGCAACAATCTTGTGGTATTTAATGCTCTGGGCCGTCTGTAGCACAGGCATGCAGGCACTGCGGGCTCGTCTCCACGCTTACTCGACGATAAGCCCAAGCTTTGAGTCTGTGAAGCACGTAAGTACAGCCCTGCGGATTGACCGAACGTGTATCCGAGATAGGATGTGACTGGAGCCATGTCGTTGTTAGGAGATTGTCACTAGAAGTCTGCAACGAGGGGAGCTAATGCTGTGTAAGTCGTACATAGGCCGTAGATACATCGACCTGCATGTCGTAGCTTATTTTGGGATTTTCATGTCCCACATGAGTGGCTGGAGCTAAAGTCTCAGTCAGCCCTGAAGTACGAACACATTGCCACGGTGTCTATCAGACTGTAGAGTGGTAGGGCTTAGTAAAGGTTGTATGGAATGCGTTGCACAGGCTGCACATCACAACCGCAGCCGTAGAAGCCACTTTCACGGTCGCGAGGTGAAAGTTTAGCAATTCGCAGTGTGAGTATAGACGCGGGGGTTTGTGCGACACTTTGACATTGTTTAACAAGATCATGGCTAGGCTTGATGGATTGACAGACCTTAGCTTCACGTGGCTCAGTCGCATGGCTGCACGACACACCTCTCTGATACTGGAAATAGACCTTCAGCCATAAAAATACATAGTTTGCACTCGGGACTTGGAGCAGCACACTCTGTGGGCAAGGTGTACGCTGGTGAGAGAGTCCTCACTCATCGCTAGCTTGCGATGTGACGTCCATGTCCCCTTCACGAAAACGTGCTTACTGATGTTCATCCCTCCTCGTAACATTCTTCTCGACCGCATCGAAGCGCTTGTCCGTATTATTAGGACGTCTCATGGGAGCCGAATCAATGTGTGAGTAGACGGGTGAATCTTGTGGCAAGCTGGTCGAGGACAGAGCAACTGACCTGAAGAGACCGAGAATGACCAGGACTATGTGGTCTTGCACCATGTTAGAGAGCATGGATTTACGTAAGCGACACGGTTTACTATCGTCTTGGTGTCTCCACAAACTCGCTGATGTCCTCCTCCTCGTCTTCGGATGGGTCCTCGCCATCGCTGTTGTCATAGTCTTCGTCATCTTCTTCGCCATCCTCATCGTCGTGGGCATTGGGTAGGTTCGGTACTACAGGCCTTGTGCGTAACGTCCTTCCGCCTTGTTCTTCCAGCCTCCTCACCCTTGCCCTGACTCTCCCTTGACGTCCCCTATCCGTAAAGTCCAGCGTCCAGGTCAGCTCTAGGCCGCGCTGTCTCGTTCCAGAATTGTCGACGACCCAGCTGTAAGGCGCTTTGAGAATGATCTCGGCCTCGAGGGTAAAATAACCCCAACCTAACCGACGGACCTCGTAAGGTGCACGGCGCAAGACCACACGGGGAGGACGGAAAGTAGGATGCTTTAAGACGGTTAGCCAACCCAACACCGGGACCTTGAAAGTGCGTACCAACTCTACACGCACTTCTTCTACAAGGTCCGGCCTTGAAGTGCGTACGAAGAACGTCCAGTCGTGCTGGTTCGCATCTTCGCTCCCTCTGACGAGCCTGTGCTTATTTCCGATAAGAATCATGATGCCCTCAACGCCGTCCTGGCCCACTCTACTTCCCCTCTCCACCTCTTCTTCCATCCGTCTCTCGGCATATGTCTTGGGGTATCTCTGCTGGAGTCGTCTAGCCAACAACTCGTCTGGCGCAGCCGTGGTGTGTGTGCGACACATTGGGCAGTTTGCCTCGAGATCGTAGGTTGGATCATAGTTTTCGTCGAAGTCGCGAAGGTCAACGTCCCAGCTGGAGTGCTCGATTTGGCTCGTTGTGGACGCATCAGCCCATTGTGCCATGCACGATGCACACAGTAAGTGGTTGCATTGGGTTCGCACCGGCGTGAATAGAAGAAGCTGGCAAATCTGAAGACCTTCAACTCAGGATAACATGCACGAGGTCTAGAGGCACTCACTGGGCAGAGGTCGTCATGCACGACTTCCTCGGATGACGCGCCTGCTTCAGCCATGACGAGCAAGAAAGAAGGATTGGAGGAAAGGTTCACCAGATTATACACAGGGAAACTCGGGTTTTATAGTCGAGAAAGTGAAAAGAGCGCTCCATCATGCCTAGCTCATCGATGAACATCTTGATGTTGTGAAGACCGCGGCTGCCTGACGGTCGACATGATGGGCGGGGCTGACGCTAGGCCCGCGGGCACGTGATGACGCGTAAAATTACTCCACATTCTCTTCGAAGATTCTCGGAGTGTGGCTGGTGTGCGGTGAGCAAATCATTGCGACGGTTAGACGGCGCCCCTCGCTTTTCTCTGTACCTCGATCATGTACCTCGATCTGTGCAACTCCAGTTTCGGAAGAACATTTTCTCCTGATGTACACCTGCTCGTAGCTGGCTTTTGCAGTGCGTATCTCACTCGTATTCAATGTCACTCTTGCACTTGTGAAGCCTACTCTGCTACCCTTCAGTGCCCTCCAGAGCTTAGATGCGGAGTCTGGACCTTTGAACACTACCCTTGCCACCCAGCAAACGGCGAGCTGCACAGAAAAAGAGCTGGGTCTGAAACGTGTCTTGGGCTTGCAGCTGCATGTCAGCCGCCCTATACAGATCTAATAAATTGCTTGACCACTCAAGCAACGCCAATTCTCCGAGGTAGCCAGATAAGAAGAGTTCTTCCCACGTCTCAAGCACATGGTCGGCGTATGCATTCTTTGGGGTACCTTGACCGAGCGGTCGATTCTTTCCCCGCCATTGAGAGAATACTTACGGTTGCACGACATGGTTCGCCTTAAGGAACTACCCTTGATGAGGCCAAGGGCACTGCATGCACCAATTGCTTCTCGAATTTAGGGAACAGTCAGATAAGCCGCATGGAGAGAGCTTAGGGTCTGGGTCGCACACGTCTTCATCCCATCAGGGTCTCAGCTTGTGCATCGTCTACTTAAGGTAGGGGTTTGACCTTCCAGTACTCCAGATCTTCAGTCCTACGATCGCGACCATGTCGGAAAAGAAGACACCCGGCGGGGTTGCCATTGTCACAACCCCAGACCTGTCCACTGGAGAGGCAGAGAGTCAGGGCTTCGACCATGCTGCCACTAAGAAGCTGCTACGCAAGCTTGACTGGCACATCATCCCCTTTATGTCACTCATCTACCTACTGTGCGTCTACTACAGCATTGCGTCTCACTTCCTACCGATTAACTTTGTTTTTTTAGATGCTTTCTAGATCGAACCAACATAGGCAATGCACGCCTCGACCACCTCGAGCAAGACCTTAAACTTCATGGCCTGCAATACAACGACTGCCTTGCCGTTCTTTTCCCGTTCTACATCGCTGCTGAAATTCCTGTGAGTGTCACAAGTTCCAACCACAACCACTACTAATGCTCTACCCCAGTCGAACATAATGATGAACCGCATCCGGCCTTCGATCTGGCTGACGTTCATCATGTTCTTCTGGTCCGCAGCGATGATATGCCAGGGATTCGTGACGAACTACTCCGGACTCATGGCTACACGCGTCTTCCTCGGTGTCTTCGAGGGAGGCCTTTTTCCCGGAGTCAATTTTTTTATCACTCAGTGGTATGCACGACACGAATGTGGATTCCGCATGGCGTTGTTTTTCTCGGCTGCAACATTGGCGGGCGCTTTTGGTGGAATACTGGCTCGAGGCATCGCCGAGATGTCTGGCGTTGGCGGCCGAGCGGCATGGTCGTGGATCTGTACGCTCGCCTACCCGTCCACAATCACTCCCGCTGACAGATTCAGTCATCCTTGAAGGGATTCTCAGCATTCTGGTTAGTATCATAGCATACTGGTGTATCAACGACTACCCTGCAACGTAGGTCTCCCAAGAAGTCTAAATACAAAGCGAAACATTGGCTGACACACGCAGCGCTACTTTCCTGTCTCCCAAAGAGCGGATTGAAGTCGAACGGCGCCTTCACGAGGACCATGGTCACTTGTCCAATGACTTCGACATGAAATATGTGTGGCAAGCCATCGGCGACTGGAAGATATACGTTTTCATGTTCATCTGCATGGCAGGCTTCTGTCCGATCTACAGCTTTGCTCTGTTCCTACCCACAATTATCAAGTGCGCCCGTCCTCCCCTCTTGGTCATCTCATCCGCTGATATGATGCAGGAACATGGGTTACACAGCCAACGACGCGCAATTGATGTCTGTACCACCCTATGTGTGCGCTTGTTTCTTTACCATCGCGGCTAGCTGGTATGCAGACAAAATTCGCAAGCGCGGCGTATTCCTTCTTGGCTTTCAGCTTGTTGCTATCGCTGGCTTCTCGATGCTTGCTGCGACTGCAAAGCCGAGTGTGCAGTATGCCGGTACGGTTCTTGCTGCGATTGGTATCTACCCGCAGATTCCGCTAGGGATGGCGTGGAACAGCGCGAACATCGGTGGCAGTCTGAAGAGAGGGACAGGAATAGCTATGCAGGTAAGACAGGAACTCGTAGCCCGACTCGTGCAAATATGTGTTGACTCAAATATAGGTCATGGGCGGCAATTGCGGCGGCATAATCGCATCCTATGTATATCTCAGCCGCGATGGACCTCGGTTTATCAAGGGTCACTGTCTGTTGATCGCCATTGTCACGTAAATATGCCTTCCGCTCCTTCGAATCTTTGCCTGACGTGTCTAGTGTGGCCTTCTTCCTCACCCTCTTCATGTCGACATGGTGTCGTCTCGAGAACGCGAGACGCGATAAGGTTGCGCAAGCGATGGACATGCAGGAACTGACTGAGCAGCAGAAGTTACAGGAGCGCGAGCTTGCGGACAATGTGCCGTGGTTCAGGTATACCACTTGAGTGAGTATTGAGAGCTAGAGAGCGGTATTGCACTGCATTTGTTTGTTGGGTACGAACCAGCGAATATGCACCTACCTATGTGGGCAATTCGTCCTTGGTGCTCGGCACGCGTCATGTATAATAATCGAAGGAGCGTGCCTCGTGAATAGCCTAGAATCCTGTGACTTGTCTGTGCAATTTCGCAGGCCGTCTTGGTATGCCTCTGTGTAGAATATGGTTGCGCATCGCACCAATGGCGCGCCCTCGCCTTGCTGTAGCGCCGCAGCGGCGCAGTATGAGCCCCGTAAGCGGTCGGCGCAACGCGGGGCAGAAGGCTGAACCGCTGGCTGGACGCCTAGGGCGCAGTAACGGCGTGCCTGAATACGAAATAACAAAAACAAGACGGTCCCACTCCTGAAGGGGAGTCGCACGGTTCTCACACCTTTGTGCTGACCGCAGACGTTGCTGTTATTGGTCTTGAATGCGCCTTGCCAACGTTAAAGGGCTGAAAGAGCAGGGCAACTGTCGGTGAAGAGTTGAAGCGTGGGGCTTAGCGCATCAAAACGAACGAGATTGCGAACCGAGGCACACATTGCAGTCCAGCGCAAACAAGAGACGCTCGTCTGCGTCTGGGGCATAGGACAACCGTGGAGTTTTTCCCGCCTTTGTAGCCGCTGGAGAGGCGGTCGTGCAACTGTGCCGCTGCAGGGCCCAGGGGGAACGACCCTGAGACCCTTCGTATGAGGAGGAAGAACGCATCGCGTACGGCTGCCCCTCTCATCACACAGCACAGCGCTCGCGGGCGTTCAAAGCGATAGACTGAGACTGTCTAATTGCGACGCAAGGAGACAATCGTGCGCTGTTCTTGGGGGAGGAGCACAGGACAGGGCCATCTCGTACTACATACGCGCTTACGCGTATCTCAGCTCCGCAAGGACCTGAGCAAAATCCATCTCCAGAGAAACCACGTTATCGAGCCCAGCGAAGAGTCGAGAGAAGAGGGAGCCCTCGGCGACGCCAGAGAACAATAGCCAGGAGCTCTTTCCGAGTACGAATGCCCACTGCCAATTTCCAATAACATACACCTGGGGTCTTGTCGGAGACGCACTGAGACACGATTGGGCTTCTGTCGACTTCACAACCTCATAATTTCGACACTATGCTCGTCCTCCCCAACATGGCTCCTGCACATCACGCCACGAGATCGGCGTCAGTATCCCGGACCCTGCTACGACACGTTACAAACACCATGAAAACCATCTCAACCCTATTGCTTAAGATCGTCGTCATGGCTGCAGCTATCTTCCTCGTCCCCCGTTCCATCCACATCATCGTCCAATGCTTCGACGACCTATACGGAATGCTAGGCCGGCGCGCAAAATCACCTTTCGAAACGCAGATGTTATGGGGACGCGGCGCATTGGTCGCTATGGGGGTCTTGGTGGTTTTGCATGATATGCTCTATCGATTGAGCTACAATGTAATATTGAACGACGAAACGGACAAAGAAAAGCGGAAGGACAAGCCACATGGGAGGCAGACTTGGAGGGCAAGGGTTATGACGTGGGAAAGAGTGCTGGCGAGAATGATCATCCCAGGACTGCTGATAGGGTTCCTTGTGGTGTTGGGGTGGAAGGTCGTGTGGGTGGACGATTTGAGAATGTTGATTACTGCAAACACAGTAGATCTTGAAGACGATGCACGTGCAGGCTTGGTCTGGAGCGATCGCTAGCAGCTTGTCAAGCAAGATAATGGAAAATCAAATCATGATGAAATTACGCTGGAACTTTGAAACCAGTTCAAGCTCTACTAAATCGACGAATGAAGGGCGCACAGCGCTCATACCATCCTGGTCGGCTGCGTTGGTTGCAGGGTAAACTCAGATGGCTCATCGTCGTAGCGTCTCTCGAACGCGCTCTTCACATCCGGCACCATGTCCACCTGGCTTTCCATACTCTTGACACGCCTCTGCTCCTGCTCTTCCAGTAGCACCTTCTTGATCTTGGCCATTTTGATCCAAATCCACACCCCCATTGCAATCGTGATCAGGAACACAGCACCGAACATGACAGTCTTAATCATGCTGTCGTTGCTGTTCTGCACAAGCAGTACGCCCAAGTAGACGAGAAAGATCTGTTTCGGCAGCGAGAGCAGGGTGGCAACGATGAAGTGCCAGAACTTGACATCGCAGGTCGAAAACACAGCCGTCGAGAAATGCGCCGGGATTGCAGAGAGTCGAATTATGAGAACGATAAAGAAGCCTCCGTCGCGAGTCAGGCGCGCCATGGCGCCGTAGTTAAGGTTCGTGCGCTCGAGAGTGAGCGCCTTGCGGCGGAAGAGATGCTTAAATGCAAACCAAGTGCCAACTGTACGGTTGTTAACGACTGGTGGAATCCTCGTTCAAATAGGAAACTTGCCTTCACCGAGGAACGTGCCTGCTGCGACGACAGCGAAACCAATCCATAGTCCGTAGACGACGCCGCACAACAGAGCAATGATCTCGTGTCCAAAAAGTGGTGGAAACGATATGACAATCAAAATGGCAACGGGGATCAGCCATCCTGCTGGTCCGAGATCACGGACCTTCTCTGAAAAGGGGCGGAGAGTCTGGACAAGCACAGCGTCAGCATTGTTATCGACGAGGTCATTGTGTTTTGCCAACTTACATCGACGACTTCATCGTGGTATAATGTTATTAGTACAGTCGCAATGAGGATGGCTAGTCCCAAAATATGCCATGCTAGAGACTCGTCAGGGGCTGGACATGCGACAGCGCTAAAAGGGCCTAGGGAACATACGTATGTACTTCGGTGAGAGAAAGATCTTTTTCCAGTTTACAGGTCGGTATTCTGTCTCTTCTGGGCCACCCTGATGGTGCTTTTGCCCCTGTAACTTCGACATCTCGATATCGCTCTCCTTTTTCTGGAACCACATCTCTGAGGCAATGCGTCGGTTCAATATGGCCGGTGGTGATGACGGTTCAGTTGTTATGTTGATGCGCGGAAAACAAACGTCGAGTCCCAGCTGCGAGAGTGCTGAGATGCAGGTTCGGGGTATAACGTATGAAGGTGATCTGAAACCGGCATAGCCACAACCGGCACGGTCCAGTGTTGACCAATCACTGCCGTCCGTGAGTTTGCATTGTGAGACGCTGGCGCGGGAGATAACCGCTTGCTCTGGGATCTTCAAAACCTTTCGAGCGTCTGGACTGGTGGAGTGGAGGCAGCCCTGTTAAACAGTATCGAACATGTCGTGTCGATGTTTTTGATGCATTGTTGAGGATGCATTGGCGCACGTCTGAAAAGCCAAAACTGTATGAAAGCAGACAGATCATCGAAGATATGTTTCAAAGGAGATCAAAGGCCATTAAAGAAGTAGCATCCAGGCTCATTGCTTGCTGTTTACTTTGCTAGTAACGCTGCTTTTTCGTAACGGAATCATCAGCAATGATCGAGAGACGACCTGGGCAGCGGCAAAGGCGAGTGCACAACGATCGCAACCGCCTCCTCATTCAGACTGGGAACAGATCAAAAGGCCGGCGCCCTCGGTTGTTGCGGCAGCATGGCAGAAGATCTTGTTGTTCGGGTAAAGAAGTCGACGAAATACCATTGTAGTTGCACGCGTTGGAACGCGTCTGGCAGACAGATGTTCTATTTGAAGTGGGGCAAGCAGCTTCGTCACGCGGCAGACACGCCGGCCGACCTCTACAAACGATCTTATCAACCTCATATGCCACCAATTGCTTCTCCATGTAGCGAACGCAGCTCTGAGCTGCTCTTGTGCGTTTCTTGTGTATTACGACCTTCTCCCCACAAATGAGGGCTATGTTTGGCAATCATGCATCGTTCCGTCGTGAAAGTACTTTCCTGCGTTCCACAGAGTCACGGCGTTAAAGTTTGCACAGGTACGTGTGTTGAGGAGGCCTGAATTTGATCTTCTCTTTGCTATTCTACCACGTTTCCATGGCTGTTCGGGGTAGGAAGAGCTCAAAAAGCCCATCGCACGTTCAGCCCGTGTTGTTCATTTAATACTTCTGGTCATAAGCAACGGTCTCTTGGTGGTGCGAGACGGATCCTTGCTTGGCCTCAACTTCGGCAACGCGACGCTCGATATCAGTGCTCTGCCAGTCACTCTTGTTCATTCCAGGAACGAAAAGCGGGGCGTTGGTGAACAGGTAGTTCATCTCCTCAAGAGGACGCTTGGCGGTCTCAGGCAGGAAGCAGTAGAAGAAAATGGCGTTGGTCAAATTGCAGACCTGCAGAGTGTGTTAGTGCTAAGTCATTGAGATCGGAGCGCGATTTACTTACGACGAACAACAGGTAGAACCTCCAGCCAATGCTCTTCATCGCGATGCCGGTAACCTGTCCGATCATGGTGTTGAGACCGAAAGAAACCATTGTAGCGAGCGCGACACCCTTCGAACGTGTCTTTGTGTCGAAAATCTCAGCGGGAATGATCCAAGACAACGGTCCGCAGAAGGCACTGAAACTGAAGTTGTAGACCCAAGTGATAACGATGAAACCCCAAGCGGCAGCGCTGTTGTTGCTCGAGCCGGGAGGGAAAAGCGCAAGCAGGCTGGTGGAGATGATGAATGTAACCATGTTTCCGAGATTACCAAGGATAAGGGGCCAGCGACGACCGAATTTGTCGATAAACAGAATACACAAAGCTTGAGCAATCAGAGCAATGATGGAAGAAATAGCCTGGTACTTCAGAGTGTCGTCACCAGCAATGCCCATTTGAGAGTAAATCTCAACGGAATAGTATTGAATAGCGGACACACCGGTCATCTGGACGGAACCCTGGACTGCGCAGGCGAGGAAAACCCTGCGGAAGCAGGACTTGTCCTTGAACAGCTCGACGTAGGACTTGGCCTCATGCTCGTGCTCGAAGGTGATGGTGTCCTGAATCTGCTGGAACTCGGCTTGGACCCACGGATCGGTCACATCACCATGAGCGTGGAGCCTGGCAAGAGTCTGGAGACCCTTCTCAACGTGGCCGTGATCAATGAGCCACCTAGGGCTTTCTGGAAAGATCATGATAAGAGCTGCAAGAAGAACGGCTGGGATGATCTGGATTCCGAGAGGCGTTCGCCATTGGCCGCTGTCGGTGGGCGAGAATCCAATATATGTACCATAAGAGATCCAGGCTGCGCACAAGGCACCAATGCCCAACATGAACTGTTGGAGAGCAGTGATACGTCCGCGAATGCTGGGGTGAGCCAGCTCGGCCTGGTATAGAGGAATGATCATGCAAAGAGTACCGACACTAAAGTGTTGTCAGTTGCTAAGAACTTAGCATTGACGATTTGAATGCTTACCCGAGACCGGCGATAGCACGCCCAGAGTAAAGGTATGCAAGAGACTGAGCTCCAGTTTGAAGAGCACCTCCGAGGCAGAAGACGACAGCGCCCACGAAGATAGTCCATCGACGGCCAAGCCTGTCACCAGCGAAACCGGCAAAACCGGCACCGAAGAACGCACCGCCTGTGAAAACCGACACTACCGCGCCGGTTTCATTGGCTTCGGGCTTGAATTCGGCATTGAAGGATTGCGAGGCAATGACCTGCGCAATAACACCCAAATCGTAACCGTAGAGGAGGGACCCGAGGGAGGCGAAAAGACCGACCAGGAACTGTAATCTTGTCAGTACACAATTGGTCTCTGATAACTGCTCAGACAATGTTCGAGGTTCGACCAAGTTGTAACCAGCAACTACTCGAAGTTTGACACCGCCCACGTCCGTCGTTGTCGAGCTGGGAGTAAAGTTGCTGGTTGCTTGCCGTCCTCTCTCTAGACATGCTGAGCTTCAAGAAGTCCTTACCTGGTACCACTTGGGGGGAAGCGCCATCGTGAATGATCAATGGTCTTGAGGCCGCGGTGCTGCAACAAGGGGATAATAACCCCACACAGCGATCCACACCCACTTTATACCTCTTCAGCAAGTGCCGTGTAGCCCTGCTTGATGTCACATTGGTCCCGCCGACCGAGGATGCCGTGTCGAATGACCTAGGGATCTAGTTCCCCAGGTCTCTCCACGACTCCGCTATTCCGTCGCTAGCTGCACCGGCTGCCCGCAATTTCCAGTACCTCACATTTCGGTGCTCGTGCGCCGATTGCTTGATGAAGTCAAGCGGCTCCGGTTCGGGAAGATGATGGAGCGACGACTGGTGGCTTTTCTTAGGCCAAGGTTTAGAGCTCATTGTATGGCGGCGGTAAGCATCCCGTATACGGCTAGGGCGTAAACAAGAGTGTCATTGCTCCGCCGCAATGCTGGGCAGCTTTTATCCGCGAATCACATTGCGATTTGTCTAACCATTTCCAGCTCTAGCATCGGCGCATACCGCGCCTCAGTGCATGCATCGGAGCTTTGAGCGACTTCACGTGGCATCATGCCACTATCCACGGAGATTGACGGTCTCAAAATCACTGCCTCTGTTTGTGTTCTGTCTGATCCATCAACCAGATTACCTTCGACATGGCGACATTCACGAGCATTCCGGAGGGCGAGAAGCCCTCAATCAGCGTCCACCCAACCAACAAAATCGCAAAGATCAATGAGAACATATATGGTGGTTTTACAGAGTAAGCGACAAGCTTTGACAGGCCCTTAGCAAGAGGCGAAGTTGGGCGCAGAGCCGCGCTGACCAAAGTCTAGGCACATGGGACGATGCATTTACGGCGGCATCTACGATCCTGGCAATCCACTGTCAGACGAGAACGGCTTCCGTAAAGACGTCATTGAGGCATTTCAGGAATTGAAAGTGCCTGTGGTCCGTTACCCGGGCGGTAACTTTGTCGCTACCTACGACTGGAGAGATGGCATTGGTCCCAGAGACCAGAGGCCTGCAAGGTAAGGCAACCGTTTAATTTCTACGTACGGGTGGTTGGTAGAACCTGGCTGTTGGAATCGTTCCGATGCGGCCGATCGACAGGTTCCGGTATGTTCTATGCATATTAATGATCGACGCAGGCCAGAACTTGCTTGGATCGGCACAGAAAGCAACGAGTTCGGCACCGACGAGTTTATGAAATGGTGTGAAGTCGTCGGCACTGAGCCTTACCTTTGCTTGAACTTTGGTACAGGTACACTAGCGGAAGGTCAGTCACTCCTGTTCAACGTCTTTCGTATCAAGTACTTACAAGTTTCCTGTAGCTCTGGGATGGCTCGAATACTGCAACTCAGACCGCAACTCGTACTACGCTAACCTTCGCCGCAAGAATGGTCGTGAGAAGCCTTACAATGTACGTATCCTACAGTCACCTTGCTTGACCACTTTATTTACCTACTTTCCAGGTCAAGTACTGGGCCCTGGGCAATGAATGCTGGGGACCATGGCAAGTTGAGCAGATGACCAAGGAAGACTACGCAAAGAAGGCTTGGCAATGGGCTAAGGCCTTGAAACTGCTCGACCCTACGATCACTCTCATCCTTTGCGGTGAGACTGGTTACTCATCTTGGGACTACTACGTTCTCAACCAGTGCGTCAAGTGGTCCGTCCATGGTCTGAGCGGCGATACCACCAAGTCGTTCATCGACATGCACAGCATCCACATCTACACAGCCGACAACGAGCATCTTCCAAATGCCACTGCTCCAAGGGCTGCAGAGCGTGCCATTCAGATGACAAGTGCGCTTATCGACCTCGCTCGTATCGAGAACAAGGTTCCTGAGACAGTCCCAAGGCCTACAATCTGCTTTGATGAGTGGAATGTCTGGGATCCCGTCCGTGCACCTGGCGAGGAAGGTGCTGAGGAAAAGTATACTCTCTCTGACGCCCTCGCGGTCGCCGTCTTTCTGAATGGTTTTATCCGCCAGGCCAAGGACATGGGTATGGCCAATATCGCACAGTCGGTCAACGTTATCTCCCCTCTCATGACTACCAAGGACGGACTCATCAAGCAGACTATCTGGTGGCCCCTGCTACTCTTCAGCAAGTACATGCGCGGTCACACCATCGCTTTGAACGTCAAGTCGCCTGAGTACACAGGCCGCACAAACCCCAACTGGATTCGCGGAACCATCGAGACACCATACCTTGATGCTTGTGCTGTCGCTGGTGAGGACGGATACACCAATCTAGCTGTCACCAACGTAAGCGAAGACAAGGACTTCGAGGTCTCGCTGGACGGTATCAAGGCCGATAAAGTTGAGGTCCACACCGTCAACGGTGAGCATGTCCAGGTTACCAATACTGCCGAGGACCAGCAGGTCGGCATTAAAGAGACCTCATGGGATGTTCAGGGTGCTTTCACGTTCCCTAAGCATTCCTTCACTCTGCTCAGATGGAAGTCCACATAGTTGGTGCTGGTTTACATTGATGCATTAGACATAGATACATAGACGATCGATATCAAAACAACAAGCATAGAGTATAAGAGACTGCCTCCTAGTCTTGCCCTTTAATAATTTGCTTTGGATTTCAACTGACCGTCTTAATAACAGTCTTTGCCCATGAGGTCATTCAACATGTGCATAAGCTGCATACGTGCTGACGACAAGTATGAACACAGTACCATATGTCACTCTATGTGCTGAGATAGGTCGACTATAACACGAACTTTCTACATGAAGACCGCTAACGTATGATGGCGGATTACCCTTACTTGTTGCCAAGTATGGAACCTAGGCCGTACGTGAACTTTCCAGTTCGGAACGACTATGGTGTGCTTGTCTCCTCCCATTGAGGGTAATCTGTATAACAAACCGAGTTGTCCTCAAAAGGCCCATAGAACCTACTTCTGTCGTAGGGCGCAAGTGGTAACCCCTCTTTCAACCTCATAGGCAAATCGGGATTGCTGATGAAGTATCTACCGTACAGCAAAGCGTCGTACTTGCCCGACTCCAATACGCCCCACGAGTTTTTGTCGTCGAAACCACCAGCGGAAAAGAACGGAGTGGTGCCGAAGATGTTGCGGAAGGGTGTGAGGTCGACTGAGCTGAGGCCCCAGGAGTCCAAGAACTTCTGCTTTTCGTCCTCGCTGTGAATCTGTTCATAGCGCTGACATCGTCGTCAGCAATGGACTGAAACATGCGGAGGATTAGAACTTACAGGCTCAATGAAGCTCACGTAAGATAGCTTTGGGTGCGCTTCTTTCAATTTGCGACATAGTGTTGTCCATGTCTCCATACGCTGCTCGCATCGAATTTGGTTGAACAGACCAAAAGGCGACAGCCTGATAGCAAGGTTCTCATCTCCAACGGCCTTGGCCAGCTCTTCCATCAGCTCGAGAGTAAAAGTACACCGCTTCTCTGGGTTACCACCGTACGCATCGGTTCGCTTGTTGACGTTGGAGGCGAGGAATTGCTCCGGCAGGTACCCGTTACCACCGTGAAGCTCGACACCATCGAACCCGCATTCGATAGCCCACTTGGCTGTACGAACGTAGTCCTGAATCGTCTTCTTGATATGCTCAGTGCTGAGTTCGATGGGGGGGTTGTCAACATAGCGAGCTTGCTTTGATGTGTGTGGAGGCGGGTATGCGAAGCACTCCTCTGGATTATCCCAGGGCAGACCCGAGGGGCTGACAATCGGGGTTCCAGTCATCTGGGGGATGTTGGCTCTTCCCGAGTGCCTAACGGTTGTTAGCATCAAACTGGAAGCTTCACACGTAGTCTGCATACCACAACTGAAGATAAGCATAGCCGCCTTGCGCGTGGATAGCTTGGGCGATCTTCCTCCAGCCAGCCTTTTGCTCTTCGATGAACAAACCAGGCACACCTGGCATTCCGTTACCCTAAGGAATTGGTTAGGTCAAATCCAGGCTTCGAATGGGTCCCAGAACCAGCCCCAAGTTATTTGTACAGATCGAAGACAATTTGAGGATGACTAGATATCTCCTACTCACCTCCAAGGACGGCGGTACCCCCTCTGTGATTATGAGACCGCCTTTACTCGTACGCTGAGTATAGTACTCAACCATGAGGTCGTTTGGTAGCCATATCCGATTCGGCTTCTCAGGAGTGCTTTCTGGATTCAGTGGTGTTCCTCGATTCCTGGTCAATGGTGCGAGAACCACACGATGATCGAGCTTGATCTTGCCATTGCCAATGGTCAAAGGCTCAAAGAGTTTGGAAGACGGTACAACAGAGACGGCCATAGTAGACTTTGATCAGGAATTTGGGGGGTGAGAAGTCCGCTTGGATGATGTGATCTATTAAATCCTTCGAATCCTTTGGCAAACCGGGCGACTCGCCCAGATATAGATACTCGACCATCGCTTGCTGCTATGCGATAACGGGCACCAAAATGCGTATTGGGGGTCATATCTAAGACCCAGTCATCTTTTTCTCCATACTAGGTATGCTGGGGTTAGGTACTGTATCCGGTCATCGCACCGTGATGGAGGCGTTTACGACATATCCCAGTGTTGTGGAGTGCGGCACAACGGAATCGGCAAGCGGCCAGGATTCATGTCATCCTCCTGTGGCTGCCGCATCAGTCGTCGCCAAGTTGACTTAAGTGGGCCGTTAATGTTCGTCTTATCGTAAGGGGTGGCTTTTCGTTGGTGTAGCTCAAGGCCTTCTGGCAGTGATGTGCGTTGCTGTGGATTAGTTAAGTGGAGGGTGAGTCGACTAACATGATGGCATTCCGTTCGCCCATGAATGAATCAAAAGACCTGTTGTGGCCGCTTTGAGGCTGACCCACAATAACCGTTTTTTGACATCCCTTGGCTGGAAGCGGATACTGTGGAGCTATACGCGAAGCCTTCGTGCAGGGGTGGTGACATTCGCAATCATCGAACTCCGCTTTAGCCACCGTTCGGACTGAAGCATCCGAACGCACGAAAAGCAGCTCGAACTTGGCTTCATGGTTGCCGTGCATCGCCTAGCAAAACGAAACTGTCTGTGGATAGAGAGGTTTGATCCGTAGCCAATCAAATCTTGATCCTGCAAGTGCATTGCTGTTTCCTGGTGTGTAAGAGCATTACTTGACATATGTTATGCTGCGTGCCGTCCAGAGCTCGGGCACTGACCCATACAAGTACCTCTCCTGAATACGACCCGTACTCTGGAGGAGTAAGGATCATCTGTTGCATCACAATGCGATTGTTTCCAAACCCTTCAATACATAGAGACAGTAAGGTCTGAGGTGCCCTTTGCAAGCGATCAGATCGCATACTTAGCGATACTTCGTGGGTGAGTAGCAGATACCAAGTTTTATTACCAATGGCCATGTAATTAACTAGGTCCCTTAGTACCTTTGAAAATGGCGACAGCAGCTGCGCAGCCGCCTCCAGGCTACACATCAAACCTAGATCACCCCAAAGATGAAATCAGAACCCTCAACTTTGTCACACAGGCGCTCACGTTGACACTCTGTACGCTTTTCGTCTGGACTAGGGCATACCACAAGTTCAGAACTATCGGATTGAACCTAGCTATCGACGACTGTAAGTAGCGACCGAGCTACAGCCAAGCAGGTTTTCACTGATTACAAGAAGATCTGACCTTCGTGTCATGGCTCCTTATGACCGGTTACTGTATTTCAGGCTTCATCCGTAGGTGTACGTTCTGATTTGATCAAGTCGCTGATGCTGACGATTTCAGTTTCAATCCATGGCGGTGGCTATCACATGTGGGATATATCCAAACCGACAGCCGAAAAGTTCTTGCAGGCTGCATATGCCGCCACGGTCTTCTATGCGCCGATGACGTTGGCCATTAAGCTCAGTCTTCTCACCCTCATTGCTCGAATATTCTCTCCGTACAAGAGAAGAATACAAGGCATTTATGCCCTCGGAGGGCTACTTGTCGTATACTACATGGTTTCCCTAGTCCTGAAGATTCGAATTTGCTGGCCAATCGCTGCGTACTGGCAGGGTGACCAGAGTAAATGCTTGAATCAGTCAGCAGTTATCACCGCTGATTCCATCATCAGTACGGTCACTGATGCTATCATCCTCGTATTGCCACTTCCCTTGACCTGGTCCCTGCAGCTTCCAACGACAAAAAAGCTCCGCGTGGGTGGCATGCTGGCTGTTGGTGGCCTTGCAACAGCGTTTAGTGCGTGGCGGCTGAATTTGATCTTGACAGACGGGAACTCACAAGATGCGACAATCCTGTTTGTGAAAGTAGTGATATCCGGGTAAGTTGCGTGCCGTGTATCGTGGCTTCTTTACGTGTCGAACTGACAAGCAACAGTAATGCGGAAGCTGGCATTGCCTTGATCTGCACGTGTTTACCTGCATTTGTTGCTCAGTTCAACATGCTGAAAGACCGTGTTGGTTATGGCTCCTCTCGAGGAACAGATGCACGTTGCGAAGCATCAGGACCTCACAAGTTGTCGACTTTCAGATCAGGACAATTGGGAACGGGAAGATCAAAGAGACATGGAGGGCTCGAAACGTGGTCTGATGAAGCGGAGCTAGTAACCCGGGTAAAATCGTCTCTGGAGGGAATGCCTACACAGTCCGCTGGTATTGTGAGGAGTATTGAAGTCACCCACAGTGTAACGTATGCTGCCAGTAACTCGGACGATGGGAAGAAGTCTTTAGTGTGATTAGCTAGGTTCAAGACTCGCAGGAGATTGCCTAGAGGCTATAAGAACATCCTCACACGATTAAAGCGCTGGTGATACAGAAGTAAAAAATTTGGTGATCAACGATGTTGAGCTTCAGAAGCCATGCTACCATGCGAACTGGCAAAGCGTATTGCATACAAAACATCCGACTGTATAATGTGGCAGTAGCAACGGGTTTCTAAGCGCCCGAAACAAACGAGGTTTGGAAGGATCCGAGTTGCATCAGCATGTGACTGATGACAGACGAGCTGAGGATGACTGAAGGACTTCATAATGACGTTCTTGGAATGGGCCGAGAAGTGATTACCGGATCAGGAAAGTTCGGAAAAAGCGTCGAACACCGTTGCCCTTCGGCCACGCTAGTGACTAAGCGCATGGGCAGGATCGTTTCGCTTGTCTTTTGTGTTGCAGATAAAGCTGGCTGCAAGCCAACAGTGCTCGATTAACAGAAAATGTTCGTTGCCAGTCCGTAGGTCACCTGCGACCTAGAGAGGTACTTTAGGAGTCTGGTTTTATTTGAAAAAGCTTCAAAGCACAAACAAATACGCTAAATGCCTCCAGCAGTATATAGTTCTACCCAAGAAGCTGCATTGTAGTCAAAAGTTTCAGTAACGTAAGAGCTTGTATCTCACTGCACTCAATCTCAGAAAAGAGGACCCCATCTCCTCATCGCCATTCACTGCTCACTGCAGCATTGGCTTGGCAAGCCGGCACAGAGTATGCCCTATTTGGGTCGCTCTCCCATGTCAAAGCGCCTGAGCTTGATACCTTCACGAACTTGTACTGCACTGCCTGCCCTGGGGTCATCTTAAGGGTGATGTTCCAGACTGGGTTGCTGGACGTATACCGCGAAGCTGAGAGCGCAGGAGCATTTGCAGCATTCCAATTGCCCAGTTGCGCAGTGTTACCGGCGATCTTGATTGTGTCGCCCAGAGAGGTGACCACTCGTTCGGTGAACGAAACCGATACTGCCGTGGGGCATGCCGTGCCAACAGTACTACGGACTGAAGTCGAGGAGGTGCGTAGAGTCGTCGGTGTGGCAGTTGTTGACGAAGCCGTAGAAGCAAGGAGGACGATTGGCTCGCCATTAGCAACATTGACACAAGCCTGGCCATTGCCGTCAGAGGTTATGGTGACACCGTTACCATAAACGTTGGTCCACTGGCCGTTCGCCTTCTGAGTGTTGAAGCAGTGCTGGGCGTTCGAGCTACTTCCAGCATTGGTGGTAAGAACGATGAGATTGCCTCCCGCTCGACTCCAGGCATAGGCTGTTTCAGCCACGTATAGGTGGGTGTGGTCGTTTCCGCCCAGGCCACCAGCAGCCTTACGGGCAGCAGTGAGCTTGGAGATAGCTTGGTACAGGTTTGTGTTTGTATTGTAACTGCTACGCCACAAGTCTTCGCGGTTTGCCGGGTCTGCGCCTCCTGTGTACCCTTGCTCGGTCCCATAGTACAGGATTGGGATGCCACGAGAAAGGATGACAAAAGCCAATGCATTTTTCAGCAGCGTCTGGTCGTTCTTCTGGTTTAACCATCGAGAATTATCGTGGTTGTCACAGAAATTTGCTAACGCTGCAGGGTCTGGGAAGGTCGAGCCAACGGTGTTGATCATGTCTACAAGCGCTTGAGACGACCCTTTTTGTTGATAAAAATTGTTCATAGGATAGTAGACGGCATAGTTGAGCAGGCCAGGCATCAAGTTCGCATATCCGGCAAGGTAGGTTGGATCTCCGTCAAATACCTCACCAACAGAGTACGCACCGATAGCAGAAGAGAAGCCTGGCCAGAAGTCTTTCTCGACATGCTTAACGGTGTCAATGCGTACTCCATCAAAACTGTACTCTTTCACTAGCCACTTGACCCAGGTGTTAAGGAGCGTTCGGATCTCAGAGCTTTGGGTATTGATGTCTGGTAGATTGGCAATTCGGCAGTTCTCGACACTAGTCTGATTCGAGTAGTTGATATCGCAGGCAGAATGATAAGACGAGGCCTGGTTCAGCGGTGCTGGACGGTTATCGGCAATATTTGCAAATCCCATGTGATTTGCGACCACATCAACCATCACATAGATACCCTGTTGCCGTGTAAGTAGTCACACAAGGGTGCATCGGCATATGAAAGCCTACCTTGGCATGGGCCGTGCTGACGAGGCTTTTCAAGTCGGCTGCAGTTCCGTAATTAGAGTTTATCGCATACAGATCTTGTGCCCAGTACCCATGGTATCCATCTGCGCTGTCTGCGTCACTGTTAGTTGTGGTAAGAACAGTGAGGGCAGGAAAGTCACGTGCTTGCAACCACAGGCGTTATCCAGATGGCATCAAAGCCTAATCCCTTGATGTAGTCAAGCTTCGATTCGAGGCCCTTGAAGGTGCCGCCGCAGTATTTGCCCAGGTTGCTGCATGAGCCGCCTCCAGTGTCGCTACTGCTGCGGGCGATGCGGTCTGTGAGTACGAAATAGATGCTGCGTGTCTTCCATGCAGCAGTATCTGCAGCCGCCACGAGGGAGGTAACCTGAAGTAGAAAGGCAACGATGCCCTGGATAAACATCATGTTGACGCGCTTCTGCTGGAGCGCCGAGCTGTGGATGCTGTTTCTGCTTGAAGTAGCTTCGAAGGTCAATATATAGCTGACACTGGACCGTCCACCTTACCACCGCACACGCGTACGTAGCTCTTGGATCAGCGTTGCTAAGGAAGAGTCGGACGTGTTCCTCCATCTCGCCATGAATCATTGGGCCCAACGGCGTCTTGGTCTCCTTGCGGTCATTCGTAGGGTCGCAGCGGTCATGTGCGGAGGTGCGTTGTTCCTGGCAGCTAGAAGCGCGCTAAACCCACGGCCCGAGACACAACCACTCAGAACCACTCACAAATCATCAAAAACGACCAGCAGACCGGTGTGAACCTTCTCGGGCCGAGTAACTCGCATCAAAGGGACGGGAAGGAACCTTTTTTTACATTGCGGGGTGTGGAGATCAAACGGGCATCATTCCTATTGAAGCAGTTGTATAGCTTAGTTCATCTTAGCCGCACGGTTCTACAACCTCACTCGAACCACTTCTGGGCTTACGTCCGGGATCGACCAAACACCAAAGTTCATCTCCCGTGTTTCAAGGAACTTGATTAGCATAATGACCACACAACAAGGACAGCCATCGGTACTTCAACATAAGCGAGACACCAAGCGACCTCGGATGCAAGCTTGCGGTTCGATATGACTGGTGCAGTTGTCGCATGTTGTATATGCCGAACATCTTGTGCTTGGATCCGGGTTTTGCTGCACCGCGTCAGATCTGGGCACGGAGCCCCGCATTTTAGACTAGTGGTTTCCGGGGAAGTCTCTTAGGACTGCGGGCCACAAGAACTTAGGCACTCTCGTGACTATCAGAATACCACCGCTTGAAAGCTTCTTGTGGGTATCCGACTGTGAGCAAATAAGAGATCGTGTGCAATATACAACTTCGGAGCTATGATGAAATAAGAAGATACAGCGATACCATACTGCTAGCATCATGAATGTGATCAGACTTACGGAAGGTATGGTGAAGACGATGCGTATATAACATCAACAGAGCAGGATAAGTTCATCTCCAGGCTTCACTTCAAGCATTCCATATCGCCAACACAACCCCTTGGTCTCCATCATGAAGTGGGCTATCGCACAAACGCTCGCTTTCGCCGCTGGTGTCCATGCCCATGGCTACCTTTCTCAGCCGATGAGCCGAACAGGCCTCAATGCTCAAGCTGGAGCAGACACATGCCCCGAATGCACCATTTTAGAGCCCGTTACGGCTTGGCCTGATGTCGTTGCTGCACAGGTCGGTCGCAGCGGACCCTGTGGCTACAATGCGCGCGTATCGGTGGACTACAACCAGCCTGGTCCACGCTGGGGGTCCGCACCAGTAATCAACTACAAAGGTGGTGACGTAGTCGACGTACAATGGTGCGTCGACAACAACGGCGACCATGGTGGCATGTTCAGCTATCGCATCTGCCAGGACCAAGCCCTTGTCGACAAATTCCTGACACCTGGATATCTACCGACTGATGCCGAAAAGCAAGCCGCTGAGAACTGCTTTGAAGCTGGGACGCTGCCATGCACGGACGTGACTGGCCAGACTTGTGGATATAGTCCGGACTGCACGCAGGGACAAGCTTGTTGGAGGAATGACTGGTTTACGTGTAAGGGTTTCCAAGATACGAAGTGCAAGGGTGTCGACAATGCACCGTTGAACTCCTGCTACACAAGTATCGCTGGAGGCTACACTGTATGTTCCTTGTTTGATTCCTTCATAGTGCGTGTGACTGACAATGACACAGGTTTCTTCCAAGATCAAGATCCCAAACTACGTGTCGAACCACACACTGTTATCCTTCAGATGGAACTCGTTCCAAACACCGCAAGTGTACCTGACATGCGCTGATATCAAAATCACCGGATCGTCCGGCTCAACCCCTCCAACCACCAGCAAGGTCTCTTCTGCTGTGGCACCAACCTCCACCAAGGCCAGTTCGACCGCTACAGCTACTGGATGTGCTACACCGGTAGCATCCGTTGCTGTGACTTTTAACAGCAAGACAACCACAGTTGTGGGACAGACAATAAAGCTTGCTGGGTCCATTGCACAATTGGGTAGCTGGGACACGAGCAAGGCACCAGCGCTATCCGCTTCCAAATACACCTCGACCAACCCTCTTTGGACTACCACCATCAATCTACCTGCGGGTACTAGCTTTGAGTACAAGTTCATCAAGGTGGAGAGTAATGGTGCAGTGACGTACGAGTCAGGCGCAAACCGAGCCTACACCGTACCGAAGAGCTGCGCAAGTACAGCAACAGTAGATGCGACGTGGAAGTAGAACGCAGTGTTCAGTTACAACAAGTTCAACGACACAAGTGGTAACTATTCGAAGTAGATAGCGATTCTCTGAATTCAAATGTTATGTTATCATGTCGCAAGCCTGCCAGTTGTTCCATCAGTTCGCAGAGACCTCACGAGAGACAGTCTAATCTCACGACCGATACCAGAATACATTTCCTCGAGGATTTCGATCTCAACTTCCATTGTTTCTGATGGATGAGCTTACGGGTCCCATGGAGTTCGGAAACCCCAGCTACTGGAGGAATCGAAGGATGCGTAGAAGTATCATATATACACGGTGTACCAGCATCTATAAGGTCTACAGCACCAACGCCGCCTTGGCTTTTAGGAGCCGCACCATCAAGAAAGATCATGGTTGGTTTTGGTAACTTGCGTAACGGCGTGGTTATCCCTAACTTTCTCGCTCAGTCTCGCACCATCAGTAACAGTGCTTGAAACTCAGCTTCGCACAGAAGTATTGCATGTTGTCAGGACATTATGGCAGGCCCGAAGGTAAGACTGCCGATCATGCTATCTATCAATGTTTCAGTAGATCGAATCGGCGAGAAGGAAAAGTGGAAATGCAGAGGGAGCTTGCTAATCTTGTCTTGCTTGCGCAGAATGGCAAGAGCATTAGTAGTTTTGTATAATAGCGCTGAGGTATGCTCTGTGGAGGGATTCAATGAGTTCTTAATCCTGAATCAAATTGTACTCAAAGTCTGCAAGCTACTACATGTCTTCTAAGTCGTACTTAATAACTTCAGCCTTCCCAGGAGGCTACTCGGCCACAGCGAAACCAGACAAATGTACTTCTCTAAGTTGAGTCTACAACATAAGACAGCCTAGAGAATTCGATGCTCTCAACAACTTCCCAATCATCAACCTAGACTACCGCATATCTGCCATCTACTTCTACTTATAGTGAGTCGAGAATATGTTTTCAAGATAGGGATGCAGTTTCCTGATTAGAACCAGGCACTACGTTTGTTTCTCTAGCGCCACCACAGCCTAGAGGTAGCGCACAAGAGTGCTCTAAACATGCTCCTAGTGATCTTGAGCTACATGAGGATACCATCTCTGTTGTTACGTAAGTCAACTTAGTCTGCAATCTGCTCTTTCATCGCGCGTCTAGTACGTCTGCGTGGCACTTGCCCAACTGGCAAACAAGAAGATCTTGTGCTCGGATGTAAGATTTTCGACTCATAAGAAGGTACGCCACATTGTCCACACTACTATGTTCGCAAATAGAGTTCTAGATTTGGAGCCGCACAATAGGACTTAGTCACTGGAGAAGCAGTCACAGATGGGCTGTTGCAGCTAGGCGCAATCGAGGCTTAGTAGGCTGCTGAAGGTGTTTTGGAGTTTTGCAAGTACAACTCCTCATCCAAACCCTTCAAGTTGAGATGTGATTTTCACGGACGGGTTGACACCTGGCAAGATGAAAGTGCTGCTGTACTTGGTTGACTTAGCAATCATAAACAGGTCTCGTAGTACATCCACATAAGCTCATGGGCAACAGTGCAGGTACGTACCAGAGCTTCTAATCCGCAATATTTTACTTTGCTCCAAAGTAGCACCAACCGAGTAAAAACAGAAGGCTGCGTAGACACAACGGTCAAAGTGATATGCGTCCGTGACGTCACTCAGTTCACGACCTTTCCGTGGGCCTTCTCATGCTAACACTATCAGATGAACGCATGTCAATCGAGATGAGAACATGACTTAGCCGATGTACTATCCACCATCTGATGAGTAGTGTAGGTGTGGATGACAAAGTGTACAAGCAGCTTCGGATACTGACTATGTTTATGATTCGTACGACAATGTTGTGCTACTGGATGTTTCAGTGGACTGTCGAGTCTCTTTGCTCTCATGAGCAACTCCTCGCGAGTGGAGAAAAGGTACCAGAGATAAGTGCAAGCTTCACCAAATTGCTGCATGCTGGGAGGCCACAAATTGCACAAGATCGCAGCTTCGATCTAGTCAGAGTGTGCAACGAAAATAAGCCTCCGAGCTTGATGGAAACAAATAATTTCTCACAACATAGCCAGATCTTGCAGATAGGAAATATCGAGTATGGTAAGCGGCAGACCGTCTTCCCTCTGAAAGCAGTTATAAATGTTTACTACTCTGCATAAGCCACAACTATGGAATTGCTTCATAGTCTTGTGGGCGGGAGGAGCGGTCAAAGCCAAATCAGCATCATGGATTGGGATGTAGCTCTTCCTTAAGAGCCGAAATCCATTGCCGCACCAGATCCACAAGACCGTACGACAGCCACACGGCGTACGGATCATTCAGACCGAATGAACCGCAGGCTTCAGAGCAGCGGTGAAGTGACAAGACATCAGTGGCGCATAAGCGTGCACTGTCGACGCAGACAACAGGCGACAATGATCTGACCACCATCGGGGGCTGATCGCTGCACAGCGTCCAGACACAATCTAGAAGCCGAGTCAACAACGGCGACGTTGAGCACACCCACACCGGCTGATAACGGTGCCGTTGCCGTTCACTTGTCGCAGTCATGTCCGATGTACGGTACCGTTGCCCCACAGGACCACTGTTTGCTTGCGTGGACGGTTTGCATTTCAGCAGTTATTCGTCTTGGTGTACCGAACTTCTTGTATCGACTATTGACGACGTTATGTCGACTGGGTTCGATATGACGAGCTCGAAACGGCCAGCTGCTTGCAAGGCGTGGCGTTGTGAAGTTGTAGTGCCAGCTACCCAACAACCGAATTGCTCATAAACCGAAAACGCGCCATTGCACGCGATTGCGCGTCCTTGCTACGCAGAAAGATCCCAAGCTCGCATACCCACCAACCAGTGGGTTTGATATGCCCTTCCTTATGCGTCCAAGCTCTCTCCAGCCCCAAATCCATGACCTGAGCCTCAGGAGGAGATTTCGATCACCATGTTGTGCGTGCTTCACAGCGTCGTATTAATCAAACAGAGTTCACGTTCTGTCCAAGTGAGGATGTGAAATTCGGCGCTTCCCTAACGACGCGGTGCCAGAACCAAAGAACAAAGTCGCGCTAAGCGCCAACCCGCAAACGCCCAAGACCGAAGCCCTCGTCACCACCATCCCAGAGATTTTCATCACGAGCACGCCTTATCGCCCCGAGAGCGCCGAAAATCCACGCTTCTGCCAGACGCAGCGTGTTCTCGAACTCTATATATCCAAAAGCGTTAGTTCGAGCGCAGCGCAGCGAATGGAGTTAGCACGTCCCGAACCGTCGTCGATATGCACTAGCAGCGCCCCGAGTGCAGAGGGCTGGCGCTGGATCAAGCTAGAGCTGAGGTCGGCGACTAGAAGCTGGGATCGAAACGGTAGTGACGGTTGACGGCTTGTCGTGCGCCTGGTGTCGAAACGTTAAACAAAGTTTCGGACGTGCCGCTCCTTGGACTGGGCGAGTGGTGCAAGCGAAAGCCGTCTAGCGAATGGCGTCTGGCAGAGGCAGATGCCGGGACTGTCTAACGGTGGCTGCATGGCAGAGACAGATGGGGTATAGCGGCAATGGGTAGTGAAGGGTGAAAGGTTCAATCTGGTATAGTGACGGTAGTTCGACGGGTCGGAGAGATAGGTACGAAGGTGAACCGTGGTTGAAGACGTTTTGGAATCGATGTGGAGACAGTCGTCCGATGCAATTCTGTTCGTGATGCCCCTTTATCGTTCCAACGGTTGCCTAACTCCACTGATCTGGCATATCGACTGTATATCATCGCATTGCGCAATCCGGACGCAGTGCTGCCACTTTCACCATCTTGTCACTTGCATGTACGGTACCAAGCCTAAACCGTCGTCCAGCTCGCTGCTCTAGAAGAACTCAACCGATCGACCTAACAGAGAGGTCGTTCGCCGTCCGTAGTGTTTAGCTGCAGGCCGGGAAAAGTGCCTCAAAGCCTGGAAACTGGTGACCTCTCCGCCAATGGGCAAATAACAGATTTTTGAAAGGAAATGCCTCCGATCCAATGAAGTGAGAAATTTGGCATAAAGGTTTAATTGTTGAAGTCACTCACACTCGTTTAGAGCGGTGCGATCGTGTCCCGACGTGAAGGTACCTCGCCGTACCTAGTACCTAGATGCATGATCGAAGAGCATCTTTTTTTTGTGAGCCAGTGAGGTATCGCGATCAAGCGAACTCATTACACTACTACCAATGAGCTTCCAGAATTATGTGATCTTGATCTCACTCCCACCAACAACCATGTCATTCAATTGAGCGCTTGAGTATCTAAAAAGTCCATTGCCGAATACCCCTTCTATCCAATTGCAGCGATGTGCCTAGCCGGACTGGTGTCCGCACGGAATCGGTTCATCGCGAGCGAGGACAGCCCTGAATCGGGACTCGACTCGAAATCGTGGCGTTGAGGAAGGCTTCTCCAGGTCGCCGACCTCTTATGAGCTAACCTTGCCAGCACCTGCAGTTCTGCGTGACACGAAATCAAGTATGTTACTGCAGTGGAGTGCCGACGTCCGTCAGTGAAGTGGTGGTGGTCGCCGATTCTGTCCTAAAGCAGATGGGCATGTACGAATTGAGAGATGTTGATGTGCAGGGCCAGTTGATGCGCCGATCTCAGATGGCCGCTGTTGGGATATCCCTGCACTTGTTTAGTATTCCGTGGTGATCATCAAAACCACGCAACGGTGTCAGGGGACTTGATCTGATAATGGTCAAATGTCATCGTGTCGGCTGCGGACAGCCCCAGTTTGCCCTTGGCTGTGAGAGTGATTTGATATATACTGCCGATCAGCCTTTCAGATTGCGCACGTCGTGTGTTTGAGATGGCGCTACCACGCAGATCACTTCTGCGGTGGTTATGGTATGGTGCAGATCAGGGAGGTCACCCCGAGATGGCCGGCTCCGAGGCGTTTCGGACGGAGATCTCATGTGGTTAAGGAAAGGATCTCAGCTGAAGTTGTGGCTGAGCGACGAGAGGAGTTCACGATTCATGGGCATGTGGGGAGAGGAGAGATGATTTGAGTTATGTGAGTTGTGATGTTTCCATTTGTTGCAACGCGCAGCTGAGTCGCTGATGGGTATTATGCTAGAAGCAAGTGCGTGCTCACTGACTCGCTCGAGCGAAAATGTCGTGCTATGGTTCTCCTTTCCTCTGTGAAACCGTTTTGTGGGGTATCGTCTTGTTCATACCGTACAGATGCAACAACCAATAGACCGACCCTGTAACCATGCAAGCCTACGCCGATCCAAATATGTAAGTGAAGTAAAAGAAGGTACGGAAACTTGAGACAGGAGCGATGACATGCTATCTAGCAATGACATGCTGAATAGGTCCACCATTAATAGTATGTAAATGTGAAACTTGCAACGCGTACATGGTACAAAAATAGGACTGGGTATAATGAGTAGCGTGAAACATGGAAGAACATCTACATGATGTTTTTGAGGCTCATCTTGTCCCTGGGTGAGAGCGGTGCGCTGAAAGCTTCCGCAGAGCGCGAGTATGGCGAAGGATATTGCTGCACTGCAGGGCTCCTTACCGCACTTGGTGAAGAAGGTAGAGGCAGCACAGGCTCAGTCAAAGAGTGGAAGCCTGGAAGTGCATGTTGGGGTACGCTGAAGGATGATGTTTGGGGCAGCGAGTGGTGGTGAACACGCTGTGGTGCAGGCTGTGCGAGTAGAGGCTGTTGTTGATGCTGTGCGTGTTGAGGACCTTTGAAGGACTGGGAAGGTGCTTGGGCCTCACGGTGGAGGGGGGGCAATTGAAGGGAACCTCGGCGCCTGTATGGGTCGTACGCCGCAGAGTGTACGTCGTCCTCGACAACGAAGCCAGTGGAGGGGAGGTACCGCGTGCTCGAATTCTTACGCTCGTCCCTGTTACCCACGAGGGGTGCGAGAGTGATGTCTAGTGGCGATGCGGCGCCACGCGGTGACCTTTCAGAGCCAGTGTCTGTGATTAGGGAAGGCGCTCCGTCGGCCGAGACAGATGAATAGCCAGAGGGCGAGGGCATCGGGGTCTCGAAGCCTCGTGCCCGTACACTGGTAGACTGTCCGTAGAGCTCCAGTGCCTGTGGTCGCGATCCAGGGTATGACTCGAAACGCTGGGGCTGAGGAAGCTGGACGCCATACGAGGCATGCATGGGTGGGTTCAATGAAGGGCGACGAGACTCGTGATAGTGCTGGTCGTCGTGGTGCGGCATGTGCTGAGGCGCTAATGGGTACTGGTAATGTTCTGATGTCTGGGAGTACTCGCGGGGTCGCTGGTCAGGGCGTTCTGGGTTGCGCTTCCTGCGATTCTGGCCGCCGTTCCACCAATTCTTCACTGCGTTGTCACTGCGGCCTTTGAGTCTCCTTGCGATCTCTGCCCACCTCTTGCCCATCTCAGCTACCATTTTCTCGATCAGGTCACCCTCTTCAGGTGTGATTGGGTCATGGTTCAACGATGGCTTCAGGTTCTGGTGATACCGTTCGCGGCATTGCTTTGGCGATCTCGAGCCGATCTCTTGAGAGATGCGCACCCAGTTGTGAGGTCCATTGCGAGCGACAAGGTTAACGAGCCACTGGTCTTCGTGTTGCGACCAGGGGCCGCGGCGGTGAGCTACCATATCGAGATCGGCTGGTAGTTGTAGTGTGGATTCTGGTAAATAAAATGGGTACGGCGAGATGTAGGGAACACCGCTCGCCAATACAAATGCTGAGAGACTGCTTGGGTGGAGAAGCTGGAGTATGGTCTCACGATATGCTGGCGAACCCGTCAGTGACCGTAGCCAAGCGCTGTGTGAAGCTGGTGGAGCGGTTGTAGAAGACGTCATTTCGAGCGTTGAAAAGAAGAGAGGGAGGAGAGCAAGATTGTGGTATGAGGCTGGGTGAATAGAACGGAATATTTTGGGACGTGGATGCGTTGATTCAAGGCAGTCATGTTTATGAGGGGCAGGAGGACAATGTAGGGCTGGACTTACCTTGGATGTGGGACTGAACCACGCAAGAGATGATTTGATATAGCGTAGATGAGAAATGTAGTAAACGTTTTGATATATCAGGACCAAGGGTAACGTGCCAGGCGGCGAGGGAGGGTATATATTCCAGCGGGCGCCGGGAGGGTTAGTGTGATGGACGGACGCCAAGGCGGTCGAGGTGCTATTGACTGTTCGGGACGGATGAGAGAGCGAGGGTTCTGCTTTTGAGAGTGTGCGGCTAAGGCACTGGTGAGATGGTGGTCGGGGAGCGCTGGGGCGTCATGCGGCGGTCTAAGTCGCTAGCTGGGCCCTGACGGCGACGGGCTAAAGCAATCGTTGTCGTCGATGCACACCAGCAGGTGGTTCCCTGGAAGTGGACCAGATCGTCGGATTCGAGTTTAACCCTGTATCACATCGTGGCATGGCGTCCTTGGGCGCTACAGGACGGCGGCTTCTTACACCCTGCTAGGTCTGTCGAGCCAGCTAGCGGCAGAAAAATGAAATGCCAACGCCGAGCTTCGTGTTGAAGGCTGCATGGGCGCTGGTCCAGGAGTTCAGGATGAAGGCCTGCCCCTGCAACGCTCGCGGCCAAAACAGCCACCGTGCTGCATCGACAGTACCCGCTGCAGGCCCGCAGCGCTCGCCTCAGGCTGTCAGTTGCTGGGGCCCTGGACGTTTCGCCATGATTCGACCAGGTGTAGGGGGCGGCCGAGGAAGGTTTCTTCGACAGCATGGGCACAGTCAGAGATACCCCCCACCCCGGTGCACACTACCTACTATCCACAAATCCACAAGTCCACACATTCACAAAGCAGGCCCCGCTCGCTGTAAAGCAAGCAGGCTCAGCGGCTCAGCCAGCCCAGAGACGCAGGAGGGGAGGTGAAGGGTGGCCAGGGGCTGTTTCCGACCTTTCGCAGCTCCTCTTGCAGCTGGTGGCCTGGCACGGTGTAGACTGTACATGGACGTAGTAAATGCTACATAGTACACACTACGTATTCCATGGCTCATACATGCCTGATGCTGGATGCTGGATAGTGGATGCTGGGTCTACGAGACTTCTGGCATTGTGTACCGTCTTCCTGGTAGGCGGCGGGCGGGAGGGCGTGTCCCGGGCTATGCGTTTAACCGCATACCGCGCCGGTCGCCCTTACCTCTGGCCGCCCTTGCCTCTGCCACAAATAGCAGACACGCGGCGAGCAAAGCACAAAGACAGACGCGGCGACACAAAGTGCCATGACAGCGGCCTTCAGCTCGCCATGTCGCTAGACATATCGTGGTGATGCTGCCCCTGCCCCTGCACCTCACCTGCACGACCTGTACCGCCAGCTGTTCGTTCCCCAGCAGTGAGCGCCGCACGATGCACGTTGCAGTCACCACTCGCTCGTCGATCAAACGGGTGCTGAGGCTTGCCGCTGCGCCCAGCCCAGTATAGTGCGATCGACACGGCCCTCCCTCTGGTGGGGCCTCTGAGGTCGGCGAGGTCGTCTTGGCCATTCACCGCACTCCTTTTCGGCCCTGCGCCTTCGCCCGGCGCAACCATGGACAGCAGCAACCGCATCGACAGGGCCAACGCTCGCGGCCTCAGCGACGGTCGTGTTTCTGCCATGTTTCTGCTGCACCTCACAGCGGCACAGCACCCGTTTCCTGACGCGTTGCACGCGGACAACGCCCGCCCCACGGCCTCAGCGAGTCGAGGTGTTTGCAGCCTGCAACAACGGCTCTCGCAACGCTCCTCACTGGCTTGTCTGCCATCATCTGCTGGCGGGACAACACATTGCGAGCCCACGCTGCTGGAAATCGTCAGGCAGCCTAGTGCGCTGCAATTCAAATCTTTTTAGCCTGCGTCCACTTTGGGAAGCAGCGGACGGTTTAGGAAGGGGCAGACCGCGGGTTCGCCAACGCCAGAACGTTGTGCCCGTCCAAGAGCGCATCATCGCCCATCCAAGTGCTCCACACCACTCGCCGTCTACCGACAAGATCCAGCAAGCTTGGTCGCATGCAGGCAAGTCTGACGAAACATCCCGGTCCCAGCGGCGGACATCAACGGCCGTCCCCTCCAATCGACTGCTGTGCTGCACGTCCTCATCGCCGACGTTGCGAGTGCTGACTTCATTCACTGCGCAGCATCGTTGACCGACAATCGATACCCTCGATATCGTCCAGTGACCTCGAAATACGCTCGTCCACTACTACGCCCTCAGGTGGGCGTCATCTGCAGAGCACTCCCACAGTACACTCTACCTGACACCAGCCTGAGGCGTCGCCCGCGTCCGCATTCTGAAGCTGCTGAGCCTGTCACCGCTGCAAGAATAGATGCCGCCGCTCCCTCATCCCTCCCTCTGCTCCCCCACGCGACAGTGCTCTGGTTTCACTGTTCAGCAGCCCAGGATTCCATGGCATGCTTCGCGCTGGCCACAATCCCTGATGACGAGGCTGCGGCGTTATGTTGTGGCTTGATTGAGCAGATCCTGGGGTGGACAGGCTTCCCGAGCTACTGGGTGATTTAGTCTTCTTCAAGACTAGTGCGACCCGGGTGTCGACGTTTCCGAGTGATTGTTTCGTCGCCAGCCGCTGTGCCTCACCCGCCTGCATACAAACTCGCACAAACGCAGCAACCTCGCCGTCCACTTGCCTATAGCGGCTCGCCCGGCCATACATGGCACAATAATCCCATTGCCTGGAAAGCTCAACGGCCGCCATGACCGAACGCACCAAGCTTACACCCAGCCCAGGGAGTTTCTCCAAAGGGCGGCAACATTCTCGGAGAAGCATGGGTTACTGCATACTGACTCGGCATCCCAGTTGGCCACAAGGACAAACTGCAATTGCGACCGTATGCTAAGGTCTCCTGTTCGCCTTACGAGCGCCTCGACAGCGGTTCATGATGGTCCTGCGCGTCTCTAGTAGGGGTCGCGACTGTTGCAAGCTCCTCGATCCCTGGTCTAACGAACAACGTATGTCACAACTAGGTATTCACCTCTGTAAGTCTGCGACATTGGTTGGTCGATTCAAAGCCAGCTGCAGCAAAAAGCACATGTCGTTCCTGTGTGCCGGGATCAACGGTGATTCCAGCAATTAAATGTGGCTCATGCTGTGGTCAGTACAATGCCTGTCGCTCGGCTTCGGGTTCGCACGTTAAGAAATCAAATCCTCGCTTCTTCCGTGATCTGTACGACAAGGCTCATGGCCGAACATCCTCGGCCTTCTAGCAAACACAATTTCGATGCTGCAGCACATCCCGATGATAGATTGCTGCACGAACCCCTGTGCAAAATGCGGCGCCTTTCCGTTCGCCATTTACCCGCGACTACTGGCACTGATAGGATATCTTGCAACTCGGGAAAACGCTCTGTCATTGCAGGATCGTCCTGGCAGGTTCCTCCCTTACACTTGAAATCCTACACGTACAAGGGTTCGTGTGGCTTGAAGAAAGAGAACGACGATCCTCACAATGGCAGATGCTGACCAGATGCTCCTTGTAAGCGTATCTACAGCTTCGCCAGAATGCTATGCGTGACCCGCGTTCGAAGGCACGTGGACAGTGCACCCAATAAGCAGGTAAGGAAACGGTGTTTTGGGCGTGGGCCACTCAATGAGCTTGGACGCTGTGCTACAGATCACTGCACAGAAGAGGTCGGCGATGTTAGACCTAGAAAGTTACACGGTCGCACGCTCATGACCTTGCTGTGTACGACTCGTCCCGCTCTCAATATCGGTCGGATTCCTCCGTGTCCAGTACCTACATAGTATTGTGGAGGAACGAGGGTCAGCGAGTAAGTATTTGACCGTGCATTTGGAGTCCTCAAGCTGCAGGTTCCATCCAACAATCGAGACTCGGGCGTCTGCGCGTCCAGCCAATCATTACTGAGCTTCAGCGACAGGGATCCCCCAGTCAAATCGATCTGTGAGATCAGATTAACGAGGGATCCGCGCCGCCAATGAGACCCCAGTTTTGCGTCAGTCTTCGAATCTTACCCGCAAACCCGCAGCAACCCACCTTGATTGCTTTTGCTGTGCTTCTCGCCCCTTTCCTGGCTCGTAGATGATTGGCAGCCGCGATTGCCTCATTCTCAAATCCGACCCGTAAGCTGCTGTCGACGATACGGAGTTTTGAAACCCTTGGCTTTGACAGCGGCACACCGGCGACCAAACGATGACTGTGACCACAGGGTGGCCCGTTCCGATAGCGCATGTTACACAATAACTGCGACGCGCTCTCAATTCACCTTCTATGGATGAACGCGAGCAACTCCTTCTCGCGTTCGTATCTGAGAACTGGAACCCACCCTTGTTCTCGAGTCTGTTGGGGCCATGTTAAATAACGCTGCGTGCCTGAAGACGCAGACGAGTCAGCACAATGCTTTGCTACAGCTATAGACTCCACTGCGATACTCTAGCGCAGCTAAGACGCTGCGTTGTCCCGTTAAAGAAGCCGTTTGGTTTAGATCTAAGCCTGCACGAATCGGATCGGCCTGCCGCACACCCAGACCCCTTTCCTTCGCTCACGCACGTCAGTCAGCTCTTCACTTCCTTGACACATCAAGGACAGCGGCCAAGGCAGTAACGCTTTACGACTCATAGAGCAGGCATCTCCCTTCATAGTTGCATACGTTCCGACATACAATCATGGGTCCAATATAGCCAGCTTTCGCACAACCTATCTCACCTCTCCTGAATCATTGCTGGTCACGACCATTGTACGGAAAAACATGCAGGAGTGTCGACAAGCATGTGCTGTACTCATGACTGCTTGGTTTCTTGCGCCAAGGGATCTGAAAAAGAGGCAGCAGGCAGGCGTATATTCACGTCATCGAACAGACACTCGGTACTGAGATGAAGCTTTGCAACCAACACTACACCATGGATGGCCTGTCAGTGCATGTGCGAGTATGGTACATGGTCACTGTACAAGAGCCGATGCGCTCGCGGAAGCGCCCGCTGAACGAAAGGCCAGAACCTTTCGTCGTACAGTGTGGACGGGGCGTGCTCAAGAGATTGTGTGAACTGGATACACTGTCTTCTTCACAGCACAGACCTTCCGATTGAGCTCGGCACGGTGACAAATACATCAATTTCCTCTTTTGGCCGCATGGCCGTGCAAATCACTGAACTCAATTCCAACGACAACGTGCGATTCACGACTCACGACTCACGACAAAAGCATTGACACTGTTGCGTTGCGGCCGTTCCCTGACTTTGCGGCTTAATCGATGTCATGACCGGCCGTCTACTTTCTGAACCTCATAGCGACACCAAGGTGTCATTCGACGAATTCAATGTCTATTAATCTCAATAGGAAAGGCAAGATCTTGCGCGAGTCAAAGCGAGCTTCATGTTTGCATAGCTGTAGACGCGTGGACTTGCCAAATGCCCCACTCACCTGAGGCTGATTTGTGTAGTGGGCATGCTGGTAGATCAAACCCGATGCAACGGCATCGGTAGGAGGACAATTGCAAACGCACTAAAACTGCAATCACGCTCAACCAGGGTTTTGCTCTGAGCTGAACTCACTCCACTGTGATCTGGTATGCACCACCTGTTTCCACATAGCGCAGTCAACTTGAAGAGTCCCGGAGCCTAAATCCACTACGTGCCTCTCTTTTCTCGGCTCCATGGTCACTGCAAGTGCGCATAACGCGCACTGTCTTGCACATTCAGTGCAAATGACTATCTCATTGGCCGCTCATTGTATTGTTATGTGCCGGAACACTGCACAAACATGCAGTTGCCAGTTTCATTCGCGACCGATCAGATCAAATGCAACCCACTAAGGAGAGAGAAACGGAAATTTGGCCCCGTTCTGGTGGAGTTTTCGAAACATAAGTGTATGTTCTAAGCTGCTCTATGGATAGAAGATAACAGTCTTGAAGCAGATGACTCCCTCAAGCCCTCTGACCCATACAACACATGTCAGGTGGAGTTCGTCAGGTGGAGTTTGTCAGTCCGCCAGGCTTTTATCAGAGCCCGTACACGGAGGGAAAGCATGCTCCTGCCTGTCAGCTTGCCTGTATGGACAGAAAACGCATCGGCATATCTTATCAATTATATTCGCAGCTTCCGGGGCTGTGGGCCACTCAAAACTGCAGAAGAGTCAGGCTGGTAAGCCTGGACAAGACGAGCACCCGAACGACCTTTTTGCAGGACCACAGCGCTTGGCATCTGCGCATTACATGGTCATCAATTACCTTGCTACATCGTACGAGAATATGGACCAGCCGTTTGGGACTCGCGCCGCTCACGTTCGCATGCTGACCTTCATGAACGGCACACGTTCCCTTCATGCCGACGAAGAGCAAACACGCGTCCAAGCCGCCACAAAGCAGGATCCCTCACGGTACTAACTTCAGCGGCAGTTGTTCTGTTGCCCAGCCTGGCATGTATATCAAATACTTCTTTTTGCATATTATAGATAACAGCACAGCACGCAGCCATCCTCTGGAGTATGTCCACACCATAGTCCTCTATTGAGACTCTTGAGACCCATCGACGTACCTGAACAAGGCGCCGAACGGCTTCCCAGAACCACGGGTCCAACCCTCAACGGAACGAACGAGGCTTGACACTACGGCTTGACACTACGGCTTCGAGAAGGCCAAACGGTGGAGGGACCGTGTTCTAGCGTGCATAGAAGGTAGCACAGGGAGCTTCGACGTTTGAGACTAAGAGTATAGACTGTGCTGCAGGATGCCTTGCGAATTGCATGAATGCGCAAGGATAGACAGTTGTGGAGTTTGCAGTCGCTGTCAGCGTGGAGACGAGGCAGACTGTTGTGTGGACGACTTCTTGGAAACGAGGCCCATCTCTCCACCACCTGCGTTTCGTACGTCGCGACGCGGGCCGCCGAACCCTTTTCCTCACGACGCGCCCTAATTTGTAACCTGCCTTGTGCATCTACAGTCACACTGGAATGCAGCGAGCGAACTAAACATCGGTATTTACCGCCAGTGCGCACGCTTTGTACAATGGGCTCTGTCAGCGTTGTGACTACTTCAAGTTAGCAAGTAACGCAACACGAATCCGAGTCCCTGCCCTCGGGTTGGCGACTCCATGTTCTATTTTCTCTGCCGTCACACGCGGCGAAAGGGCCACGCGACATCTGACATGCTTATCACGGTAATTGACATAGAGGGAGAGCCCGAGGGGACTCCGAGGAAAGCGCTAGGCATTGGCCTCGCAGACGAACGAAACCTCGTCGCCTTGCAACCACCACGACCACGAGGCGCACTCGCTTCTTTTTTCCGCATAGGGCATACGGGCTGTTTCGCAATCCCTTCCTGATCCTCCAGCTCCGCAGCGGGAAGCTCAATGGCGAGGGGTCACATACCCTGGAAAGAGAGGCTGAACATGACACAGTAGCGGGGTACGAAGCGAGACACAGACCACGAAGTAGGGATAACCGTTAGAGGAACGCTAGACATGTCTAGGCGAGTTGAACGTGCGACAACTGAGAACCCGAACGAGAATCCGCTGGTCGCAGCCGCGGTACGAAGCCGCCAAGGCACGGTACATGGAAGACTCTGTGTGTGGGCGAAGGATTCGATGGCGTCTGCAGCGTGCTTTGGGTACGAAGAGCCCCGAGCGACGGCAATGAGGTAATTCGCCGTAGAGATACGTACCTACTCCTATCGCTCATGCTCCTGAGCGCGTCGAGAGTCGGTCGGAGCAGGACGTTGGCTGTGGAGGCACGAGTACGACCGCGAAGAGAGCGAGCCGTGAATTGAGGGTCCGCGGACAAACGGCACGGCAGCCTTCTCTTGCGCCCCGCCAAAGGATTTAGCACCCAGCATTTTTTCTGCTCCCACAACACCGTCGTCCCGGTGCTTGAAGCGCGGTCGTAACAGACGCGCAGCTCCTTCGCGCAATTCAACGACTGCCTTCTACACTCGTCATCTCACGGGGCACGGCCCTCTCGAGCAGAGAAGCAGGGCAGGTGGTATTGGACTTTGGGCGTCTTGACTTGAGTCGCCGATGAGTGGCCGCGATATGCAACGTGTCGAACGAGGAAACCGTACGATATTCGCGAAGCCCGTTGACATATCTGACGCGCCGCGAGCGCGTGGCAGAGCGCCGGTGGGAGGGTACGCTAATGGCCCTGATAAACACTGTTGACAGCGCAGTCCTTCTCTGCAGTAAAGCAAGCCAGCGCGTGCAAAACGTGCGTGCACCGCGACGCTCACAACCAGTCACGGTGGGGTGGGGAGGACGATCAGCCCACGCGGAAACGCCCTTCTGACCTACGGCGACCTGCTTTTGTCATGGTAATCTGGTTTCGGGCGACTGCAGCACCGCCGTTGGGCGAGTGGTGTTGTTGTTCTGCCTTTTCGAGCCGCACCGGTTTCCGCATCTGACATCGTACGAGCACGGCAAGTGGCCGTTAGCTGGGCAGCTGGGGCTCGCTCGGAGAGGCCGCGTGGGAGCCACTTGATGTGCGCGCGTGGCATGACGGCCACCCACATTTGTGCGAGCTGGAAACTCGTTTTGGTAAGACGATGACGAAAACAATTGACCGTTGCCGTATTGGAGCGTTGCGGCCGACGGATAGAGGAGTCGAGCAGTCGAGGCCATCTGCTTTGGTCGACGTCTCCGCGTCCAGCCAGCCCAGAGCTGCAACGGGCATTACGTCTCTTGCGTCGGACCTGGTGAGAAGAAGCGAACAGAACAGATGTGTATGCATGTCTAGTCACCGAGGCAAGCCACAGATGCACAACGAGCGTTGCATGGACCCTGCAACCCACAAGAGCGAGGAGACTGCAAACGGGAACCGGGCATATCTCCAACGGGCCATCTATAATCCCCTTCCAACGCGCCATGACAGGATTGGCCACTCCATCCATGATCTGCAGGATCAAGCAGCCGCACCAAGAAACCGCAAGACAGCGCTCCCTCTTCCCAGAGCGAGCGAGCGAGCGGCACAAAGTAAACGGCTTCCGATACGGAGGCCATGTGCATCGCATCACTCTACATACGTACATGCAAGACTTGACCATTCCAGCCCAGCCCAGCCCCGCACGCAGCATCCTCAGTCGGCAACCCAGGCCTCGCTCGCGCCCGCATCGGGAACTAAACGCGAGCTGGCGCGACCCATGTGTCGAGGCACCGTTGTTCTAAGGACAGATTCAGGTGTGCATGATTCGGGGCGGTAGGGATGCAGATGAACCCGGCTGGAACCAGATATCGAGTGCTTCAATGGGCTTGACGGGGCCGGTTTATTGGTCGGGTCTAGATTGCGATAGCGATGCGCGTGGTATGGGTATGGCATCGGTCTGCACGGTATAGTCTACTCTACATGGGCAAGCGACATGCCTTCAGCTACACAGGCGAAGCTACATGTCTTCTCACCGACGAGCTCGGGGTGCTGTGGAGAAGCAACGGAAAATGGGATGATGTGCGAGTAATCTACACGCTTCCAATCCCAGCAATCGCTGAATCCATCTGCTCACTTCCCGCGTTCATGACTATCGGGCATGGTGGAAGTGGAGTGAGCAGGTGAGTCGATAGGCTGGGTCGCTGGTTCTGTCGAGGACAGGTAAGATGTAGTTTCCATCCACAGCCTCATGGGAGTAAGCACTGTAAGTGTGATGATGGTAAGTGTAATGATGGTTCAAGTGCTCGCAGATGAGGCGGTGGATACTGAGACCTGGCATTTGGTCGTGCATGACACGCTTTGACGGAGGTGGACCGGGTACTTGTATGGTGATTGAGTGTAGATACTTGATGGCTGGACGTTGATGGATGTGTATGCAGAACATCACCTCTTTCGTTCGTGACAGATACCCTTTGTTGCGTTACGCATCGTTTACAAGGACTATACAGTGTCACTAATCAACAGTAGTTGTCCAAGATGTGATGGTGTTCCGCGTTTGGCAATAACTGTTCTTACACACAACTACTACATTGATCTCTCCTGCGGTCTGTACATCCTGTGTTAAGCTCTCCTGGTACACGACAAGTAGCATAGCATGGACGACACTCTACGACAACATCGGTGCAGACAACAGAAGAAATGCTCTCTCGATTGCGATGGTGTTTTGACTCTGCAAGTAACTACCTTTGCAGTTGACTACCATTTCCATCACTCCTGCGGTACGTAAGTCTGCTGTTTAGCGCTTCTAACGCACAATAAGTAAGAGTACTTATACGACGTTCTGTGTCAAGCGATGCAGACATCGCAAGAAACCCACTTTAGCACAACAAGTTACCGGTACACTCTCCAGTACGAACGACGTTTTCCTCGCTGTTAGACACGCGAGCATAACCCTACAAGTATCGCTTTTCGCAGCCTATAGCTCTCGCTCCCACTGCACATTGCACGCTGCCCAGTGGCTCTGAGACCTACAACCACTACACCGCCAGCCAAGAGTCTCTCTCGCCGGCAGAGTGTCAAACACCCATTGGTAGCATTCGGGGTGATACGTGCGACATTCCTGCTCTTGGTCTGAGCAGCTCTCGCAGGCCATGGCTGCTCGCACTCCGTAGCGTCCGCGAATCAGCTCTTGGTGCGCGAATCGGTTTGCACACTCGTTTGAGCGTTTCGGAGCGGCTCCTTCCCTTCTGTGGCTCTCGGTGTATTGCTTTTTGGCAGCATCAAAGTCCTTCGCCCAAGTGTACTGTGTGACTGAGGCTGGGAGAGGTGGTAGGTTCCTGAGCGAGTCGACACTCTTCTTGAGTTGTGCGGAGAGTCGGATGTCATTAGAATCGTGATTAGACGTGTATTTGGCTGCGATAATTGTGCTGTGGAGGCTCTCTTCACTATCGTTGTCGACATCATGTGGCTCCACAGCCTTGTCAGCTTTGGTGCCAGACAACACACACGCACCGCCCACTCTACAATTGCTGCATCGCCAGCCTAGATCTGCCTTGGCGCTTCGACCTGGCGAATGCCACTTGTAGCATTCAGGATGGTACACTCGACACGAAACCCCCGACATAGCACACTTCTCGCAAGAGACCAGCGCTGCAATGCCGTAGTCTCCGTCTATTAGGTGCTTATGCGCACGATAAGCAGCATGTCGGTATAAGTACTCGCCAGACTTAGGAACGACACCATCGCATTGCGTATCGAAAATCTTCTGTTTTAGCCTCGCAAAGTCTCTGGTCCAGGTCGTGAAGTTCAAGGTGCTGGGTAGGCTCGGACGGTGTTTTTTTGTATCGACAGATTGTTGTGTAGACTGGCGGACACGAGCACGCAAATTCTCTTTGCGCGCTCCACATTCACTTCTCTCGACTGCTTTGATGACAGGCCTTGGCACCTCTAGCAAGTGGCCTAGTCCGAGGTTGGTCTTCCATGGGTGACGAGTAGTTGCTGGACCATCGACCAGATCGAGCGACAGTGCGGCGCGTTTCTGAGGCAGATAGCTCTGGCGGTGCCTCTGCGTGAAATGTGGAACAAGCTGTAGCGCGCCTTCCTTGAGCAATTTAGGAACGAAGTAGACGCCCCTATCCCACAAGTTCGGCTTCAGCTTGACCTCGCATCGATTGTGCGACTCGAGATGGAAGTGCAGCGAGAAGTCATCGCGTGAGTGACCGGAGTGAAGGAAGGCCGCTTCTTCGAGATCCTGAAGGCCTCAGAGAGTGACTGACTCGCAGGTAGGGCAGAGACTTACCGTGTATTTTGTGTAGCGACTAGAGGTGATTGGCTTTTCTTGGGTCAAGTCAGTCTCTCCATACTCTACGAGGAGCTGAACGAGAGGCGCGCGCGACATCAGAAGTTACTATCCACAGACAGAAACAGCGCTTCAAAAGAGTTTAGCGAAGGTAAGAGATTTCTGTGTGTTGCGGTCGAGGTGAAAGGTCAGGTCAACAAGACCACAACAAACAGTGACGTCGCACCTGCCATCTGCGACAAACTCACGTTCACCTCACCAACAGCAGTTCCAATCGATCCGTGCTAAATCCATGCTCACCAAAAAGCACTGAAAACAGCATGTTACGTCGTCTACATACTCTCGAGGTGAGCTCATCAGACAAAGCCACAGTGCAATGCCGTAACGAACTTGCTTTCACTTCATTACAACCGGCTCCGAGAGCCGTTGGTACAACCAAGCACCGAGTTTGGTATATTGAGTTGTGTACGTGCTCTCAAGATGAGCTTGTCGGACAAAGCTACGGTCTGGTGCCGTAACACTGGAGATTCCTCTCGCACCAGACATATCCCAGCGTAACCATCTATGACACCATTAGCCTCCTAAATTTTGCTCTAAAGAACCCGTCACGTCTGTAGAGCATGGCGTATCCTCACCCTCCATATCCAACCCTGATCAACGCGTCTCCCAACCTCCTCACACCCCAGCGCCACATCTACCCCACCCCACTGCAGCCCACGTGAAACCCAGACACTGAATCAATCTCCAATTGAATGAAAGCTCTGACTCTCCACGGAAAGCCCATACCTCGTAGTCGTGCGTAAACACAAGGTCGAAAAGCACTCCATCTCAATCTCAAACCAGCTCCATCTCAAACCATGAATACAAAGTAGACATATCGAAACAAACCCCCTTTCCATCTCCCACATCCACCACCTATTCAAATTACAGATCCATCAGTACCGAAAGGAGCCCGTCCATCCACCCATCCATCCACCCATCCATCCCAAAGCAACCCAAAACCAGCCAAAAACGCAGCAACCCAACTACACTGCAGTTCAAATCCTACTTATTCACAACTAGAGACACCGCATCTAGATGTTAGCGCGCGGGCGTCAATACCGTTAATCTAGCGAGTCGTGGGTTCGGGATTTGCGGTATAGATGAGATGTGGTATAGATGGAAATAGGTAAGTAAGTAAGTAAGTAGGAGGTAAAAAATCTTATCAAAAGACGAATAACCAAACAACCAAAAAACCTCTACCGCTACAAATCCCCACATCTTTTATATCTAATTACATACTCTCTACAACCCCACATTCCCAATACTACACAGCAGACAGAGTTAGCAGACCCTGCCGTACTGACCTCGAACATTGTTTACCAAGGTGCAAATTTTTCACTTAGAAGGGGCCCTAGATCTTCATGTATCTTTTCTGTTTGTAAAGTGGATGGCTGGCGGGGTGAGATTTCGTTGGGTTTGGAGAGGGGATTGGGGAGTGGTGTTGGAGATGCGTTGTGCTTGTCAATTGAGTGTGGCTTTGTTGTCTGCTTTTTCGACCATTAACACCACGGGCAGGCTGCAGGGTAGCATAAGATCGGAAAAGATTGTGAGTCATGTCCATTCTCATGATTCGTACACGCGTTACTCTATGCGTTGTCTACTCCATTTCCCTGCGAATCTATACTGCCTTCTTGGGCACGCCGCCCGGTAGTGTTTGTACCTTTTCCTGGAACAGCTTCTCGGCGCCCTGCCAGACGGGGGTGCTGTCGCGGTCCTTGAGACCCATCAGGCTGGGCAGCAGGGCGTTGCTGAAAGCCTCGGACGACTCGCGGGGCAGTGCGGACGGCAGGTGGTCGATGGAGATGACGGACAGTATGGGCCCGTCGCCCTCGACGTCAACCTTGACGGTGGGCTTGTCGAAGGTGGTGTTGATGTTGTAGATGGGGATGGGGTTGTGGGGGTTGGTGGTGTCGCAGCTGACGTCGCAGACGACGCTGAGCTTGCGCGAGGGCGACTGGAGGCTCTTGCGGTCGACAAAGGGCGGGATGGGCTTGGAGAGGTAGATGCAGTTGACGAAGATGTCCGACTCGATGATCTCGGGGTAGGGGCCGTCGCGCTCCTTGGTCTCGGCGAGATCCCACTTCTTGATCTCGGGGCAGCCGACCTTCTCGAGCAGGTCGACAGCGCCAGAGCCGCAGCGGCCGAGGGCGCCGAGGACCAGACTGGTGGGCTTGCGACCGGCCACCTTCTCGCCAGCAGCGACATCCTCCTTGAGCTGGGCGATCAGGTCGCTCTCGGTGTTGTAGTAGCCGCGGCCCTCGGTGAAGGTCTCGATGCCGGGGAGAGGCTCGCCGTTGGGGTGGGTGAGCTGCCAGGCCCAGGTCTGGTCTTGTCAGTGTGTGGGCTGCTGCTTGCGAGAAATGTCAACGCACCTTGATAGCCAAGGCGGCACCGGCAAAGCCAGCGTGGTAGCCAAAGGCAGCGACACGCCTGCCCGACTCGTCCTGCAGAAACTCAAGGTCGTAGAGGACGCCGCCGCCGCGGGGGAAGCGGGCCAGGACCTTCTCCCAGCCGCCCTGCTGCTTGTAGCAGTGGGCAAAGTGGACCATGGTGTGCTCGAGCGGCCAGTCCTCCTCGGGCAGCTCCTTCAGGCCGATGATGATGTGGTCCTTGGGCGCCTTGGTCCACGAGCCCTCGTCGACAAGAGTAGCGCCGGCGTCCTCGAACTCCTTGTCCTTGAAGATGCGCTCATAGTCGGGGTTGGTGGGGCTGCGCTCGACGTTGACCTTGTAGCCGGCATCGAGCAGCTTCTTGGTGGTGGCGGGGGTGAGGCAGGAGCGGTGCTCGAAGGGCTTGGCCTCTGCGCGGGCGTGGAGTGTGGGGAAGGACATGGCGGGGGCGTGCAGTGTATGTGTGTGTGCACTGTGTGTAGAGGATGTATGGAGAGTCAATTGGGGGCGGCAGGGTGCAAGCAACACAAGTTCAGATTTGTATGCGTGGAGCAGCGTTGGATTGTTGAAGAAGCGCGGTCGGAGTGTCAAGAGTCGCGTCTGTTGGCGATTGCGGAGCAAATGACGATGACTCCAGTCTTTTTTTGCTACAGTCCGTTGTGCACTCCGAGACAGACACGCTACTGCTGCAGCTACTGCAGGGCCGTCCATGTGCTGGGCCGTGGTTCAGCGAAGATACAAGACTGCAACGGCCATGTATACATCTTTTCTGCGTGCACTGTGCATGTCACGACTCAAAGGATGCCATGGCCTGCTCTTTTCCATCTGCTATCTGCTATCTGCTGTCTGCAATCTGCCATGCACCTACTGACCTACCTGACCTACTGTCTGGTGGGGCGGCCTCGATCGCAGACTAGCGCACGTGCAGGGCGGTCTGACCGCAACGGCCTCGAGGGCGCGGGAGAGGCTTTGGCGTTGGTCTTGGGTCTTTGGTCATCGATCAGCGGCTAGGGCCTCTTGAAAATACGAAACTGCATTAAAGCCGCACTGCCCTCGGCCCTGCTCTGCTGCGAAAGACGTCGTGGAGCGAGCGTGATGAGCGAGACGACTGCGAAAAGAGAAAAGACACCGCCGCGCCTCGTCCCGTCTGTCCTCGCGCACGCCAAGTCCAAGCACCGGTCCTGGCCAACCAGCGAGTGGTGAGTAAGCGTTGCCCTTGCCCTTGCAGTCGTCCCCACGGCAGCCAGACGCGATGCCGCCCAAGAGCACAAACAACGACCATGGCCCGCCGCCAAAGGGACACTCGCGCGACCCCTCGAGTGCCAGCGCCCGACACGCCCACACGCCCGCGACGCCCAGCCAGCTGAGACAGGCGCATGCCCCCTCGGACCGCTCGAGCAGCCCGGAAGAGACGATGCACCGCCGACAGTCCTACTACGCCGACGAGCAGGCGCAAGACCATGTCGACCCCGATGTCCACCAGCAGGACAACGTCCACATCGACGTGTCCGACCACGGCCTCCGCCCAGGCAGCGACACGCCCGCCTCGGCACACTCGACCCACGACTTCGCCGAGGCGCCCCAGCACGACGGCATCGTCGAGGTCGACCTCAGCGAGCCCACCGTCCGCTCGCGTCTGCTCGAGGCCGCCGCCAGAGACGAGTGGACCCCGCGCCCCGGCGTGCACCGCAACTACGGCAGCTTTGCCGGCAGCATCCACTCGGACAACAGCTTTGGCGGCGCCTTCCCCGGCAACGCACCCACCGCCGACGGCCATGCGCCTGATGCCACCCACGCCCTGCTGGGCGATGCCCTCGCCGACGGCCTCCTCAACAGCGACGACCGCAAGAAGATGAGCACCACCCGCTGGCTCGCCGAGCGCCACGGCATCAAGAGCCAGCGCATGATGTGAGTGGACAGATGCATCGACACACACTTCAGTACTGACACCCCAAAGGTACCTGCAGTACTACATCCCCGTCCTCAACTGGACCCGCCAGTACAAGTGGCGCTACCTCAAGGGCGATCTCGTCGCTGCCATCACAATGGCCTCCTTCTACATCCCCATGGCCCTGTCCTACGCCTCCAACCTCGCCCACCTGCCCCCCGTCCACGGCCTCTACAGCTTCGCCATCAACCCCCTCATATACGGCATCCTCGGCACCTGTCCGCAGATGATTGTTGGCCCCGAGGCCCCTGGCTCCCTGCTCGTCGGCGAGATTGTGCGCGAGAACATCTCAAAGGGCGCCTCGGGCGAGGAGGACGGCCGACTGAACGCTGAGATTGCCGGCATCGTTACCTGCATGGCCGGCGGCTTCATCTTTGTTGCCGGCCTGTTCCGCATGGGCTTCCTGGATAACGTCTTGAGTCGCCCGTTCCTGAGAGGCTTCATCAGCGCCATCGGTGTCGTCATCTTCATCGACCAGCTGATCCCCGAGACGGGCCTGGCACGGCTGGCGGCCAAGCACGTCGCTCACGGCAGCTCCCTGGACAAGCTCGTCTTCCTAGTGACCAACATCCACCGCGCCCACAAGCTCACGTGCGCCATGTCCTTTACCGCGTTTGGCATCATCATGTTCTTTAGGTACGTAACCTCTACAGCATAGTAGACACGCCGACTAACGGCTTGCAGAGAATTCAAGAAGAGGCTCCAGCCACGCTACCCCAGCGTGGCCTACATCCCCGACCGCTTCGTCGTCGTCGTCCTGTCTGCCGTCCTGACCTGGCACTACAGGCTCGACCAACACGGTCTCGCAGTCCTCGGCGACGTAAACTCCAGCGGCAGCCTCTTCGCCGTGCACTTTCCTTTCGACACCAGGCACCTCAAATACGCCGGCGACGCCGTCAACACCGGCCTGATCATCGCTCTCCTCGGTTTCTTCGAGTCCTCGGTCGCTGCCAAATCTCTCGGCTCCGGCGACCACCAAAAGGACGGCGTCCAGCTGCCCCTCAGCGCAAACCGCGAGCTCATCGCCCTCGGCACCGCGAACATGACTGGTGGTCTTTTCATGGCCCTCCCAGCCTTTGGCGGCTACGGGCGCTCCAAAGTCAACGCTTCAACTGGCGGCCTCACACCCATGTCCAACATCTTCCTCTCCATCATTACGATTCTCAGCACCATCTTCCTGCTGCCGTACTTCTACTACCTACCCAAAGGCGTACTCTGCGCCATGGTGTCGGTCGTAGCCTACTCCCTCGTCGAAGAAGCGCCGCACGACATCAAGTTCTTCCTGCGCATCCGCGGCTGGTCTGAGCTGCTCCTCATGGGCCTCATCTTCTTCATCACCATCATCTGGGACCTGAAGCGCGGCATCGGCGTGGGCATCGGGCTGTCCATCCTGCGCCTCATCCGCCACTCGGTGCGCCCGCGCATCCAGATCCTCGGCCGCGTACCCGGCACCACGAACCAGTTCGCCAACGCAGAGCTCGACCCAGGCAGTCTCGAGTTCATTGAGGGCTGCCTCATCGTCAAGATCCCCGAACCCCTCACCTTTGCCAACACGGGCAACCTGCGCTCGCGCCTCAGCCGCCTCGAAGACCACGGCACCGGCGCCGCGCACCCAGCCCTCCCGCGCATCCGCCGCCGCGAGCACAACAAAAATGTCATCTTTGACGTCCACGGCGTCACCTCGCTCGACGGCGCTGGCGCCCAAGTGCTCTCCGAGATTGTCGACAGCTACCGCAAGCGCGACGTGCGCGTCTTCTTCTGCCGCGTGCCCCCCGAGCGCAGCCCCGTCGGCCAGCTGTTTGAAAAGAGCGGCATCGTCGACATGTGCGGCGGCTCGCGCCACTTCGTCAAGAGCGTCGAAGAGGCCCTGCGCATGGCTGACCTCGAGCGCCTGACTGAGGAACTCGGCAGCGAGGCGGGGAGCTCGAGGGCTGCTAGTGGACTGGGGCTGCACTGAGCTGACTCTATACCCTGACTCGAAGCTCAAAGTGGAGACTGTTTGTCTTGTAGCTTGTTGGAAATCTAGGCTTTGTATATACTATCGTCTTCAGCGTTAAAAGCGTGACATCATCTTCGTATCTACCGATTTACCTTACAGCATCAGCGTACCCCTTAGCGATTCTCTGCGCGTGTAGTTATCCGAAGAAAGAAAAAAAAACATCAAATTAAGTCATCATATCCATCGTACTCACTCTTCTACGTATTCACTCCACTCCCTCGCTGCCACTGCATCCACAGCACAACCCCCGGAAAACTAGAGAGGCGCGTGGGAATACAGCACTTCACCGTGATTGGGGGGTGTAGATAGGAGAGCAGTCCTTGCCGTCATGCTTCTTGGAGAATGTGTTGGTTGTGTTGTATGGCGTTGCGTTGTGGTAGCTGTGGCTGTAGTAAAGTGGGGTTGGATGGTCGAAATGTATGGACTGATACGTGGGTATGTATGTTTGTATGTAAGGGTTCTGGATGGGAGGTGTTTGGGGATATGATATTCGAGAGACTGTTTATGTATTGAAAGATACGAGGCAAGACTGAAAGTCAGGCAAAAGAGGAAGAAGGTAGGTCTTCATTCACTCGATGACGGAGAGAGTGGGACGACTCTTCGATTTGCGCGCCCTCGAAACGAATCTGTCTGAGGGATTTCGCAGCTTGCAACTGTATACGACACACAACGCATGATACGACACACAACGCACGATACGACACACAACGCACGATACGACTCGCTACGAGATTCAGACATGCACCTCCCTCCGCTCCTCCTCATCGACACTGTAGTTCCGCAACTTCTGATCCACGCCCGTAACAGCCGCCATATCCTCATCGGCGGCAACGTCGAAGTTGCGCCCGCGATACTCGGGCCCGACAAACGTCAGCAGGATCACGTACGCGTACACGCAGCCCATGAAGATGCAGATGACGAGTCCGTACTGGTAGCGCGCGACTTTGCCCTTGGGGGGAAGTGGGAACTGCTCGCCGATTGTGGCTTCGATTGTGGACGAGGCCGAGGAGACGAGGTTGCCGAGCTGGTACGCGGTGCCGACTACGAAGGTGCGGAAGGAGCCGGGCGAGAGCTCCATCAGGTGGATCGGGATTACGCCCCAGGCGCCCTGGACGCAGAATTGCTGGAAGAAGGCCGCGGCGATTACGGCGTTGCTGCTGGTGAAGGTGTAGGGGTACAGGAGTGCCCCGCCGAGGATGCACATGACGATTATGCTCAGGCGGCGGCCGAAGATGGAGGAGCTGTACCCGACGAGTGTCCCGCCTGTCATGGCGCCCAGGTTGGCTACGACCTGCGTCACGGTGACCTGGTTGGCGGAGAAGTTGTACTGGTTGGACAGCATGGTTGGGTATAGGTCCTGGGAGCCGTGGGACATGAAGTTGAAGCCGGCCATGAGGAGGACCATGTAGATGAGGAGGATCCAGTGCTTCTTGAGTGCGTGCTTGCCCTCCTGCACGAAGAGTTTGGCGGCGTTGGGCTCCTCCTCGCGGATCCGCTTGCGCTCTTGGTAGGCTTGCGTCTCGGGCAGGCAGAGGCGGAAGATGATGATCAGGACGGGGGGGCCGGCGCCGAACCAGAAGAGAGGGCGCCAGGTGTGGCCGACGGTGTTGACAAAGGCGCGGGCGAAGACGGTCGCCATGAGGTATCCGAATGCGTAGCCTTGCTGCAGCATGCCGGAGATGATACCACGTGCGGCCTCGGGGCAGTCTTCCAGAGCTGGCAGGAGTCAGTTTTGCAGGTGTGGAGAGCGGAAAAGATGGACATACCAGTCGCAGCAGCGTTTCCGTACAGACCACCCATGGCGATGCCGAAGAGCGCCCTCACGCCGAGGAACTGCTCGTACGTGGTGCAGAATCCCGTGCCGAGCTCCAGCACAATGAAGAGGAGGTTGTTGATGATGAAGGGCCACTTTCGCCCGTAGCGATCAGCAGCCAGACCGAAGATGATACTACCGACGGATCGCAGCATCAGCACGAGGGTGATGCCCCAGGTGATGTCTATGTATGAGTTAGCCTCATTCTCATGTAACGACAAGATGATGACCCACCTTTCTTGGTCTTGCCAAAAGACTCGGCAAGCGGCTCAACAGTAAGCGACACAGTGAAGAAGTCAAACGCATCCCACGACCACGCGAAAAAGGCGACGAGGAAGAACATCCACTGCTGCAGATTCAGGAGGCGCAGCAGCGCAATAGGGTTCTGCACTTTGGCCATGGCGGGCTTGAGCGTCGTGAGGCGCGTAGCGGCATAGCGACCGACGCTGGGGTTCTGCTGGGCCGGCGGTGCGTATTCGCGCTGCTCGGTGGCGTACTTCTCGTCTGCCATGGTGAAGAAATGGAAGTGGAAAGTCGACGCAGGGCAAGATGAATCAAGTAAAGACCCCAGTCAAGAAGTCAGAAGAGCAGGACAAACCCAGCGATGCATCTCCAAACCTGGGGAACCGTCCCACCTTATAACCCACCCTCCACCACACGATTTCAGACCGATCGGCACCCAAACCGCTCCTCGCGCCCCGGCGATAACGCATCTCGTGCACCCATCCCCCGCGGCCGTCCTCCCCACCTCGTCGTGACGTGCCCACCCGTGCGCCCCCGCAAACACGCCCCCTCTCCGCCAATAACGGGCCGCAGAACGACTGGGGGCTTGCGCTACCCGCGGTCACGACTCCGCTAGCACGGGGCCAAGATGCGTTAAGCGTTGCTTGGCGGTGTCAGTGGCACGAAAAAGCTTTGTCGAGATACGCCCGAAAGCTTGGTTGGGGTTACCTAGTGGCTGAAGGCGTCGGCAGAGTTGTCTTGTTCGTTGCTGGGCTGTTCGTGAGAGAGAGAGTGTGTGTGTGTGTTACGATTATGAGCTTCAGTATCGCAAATCGGGGCTTGCGCTGTGCTTGCTGCTCTTGTAGAGACAAAAGTCTGGCCGCGAGCTGCACCTTGTCGCCGACTCGCCCGAGATATCCCCAGCCCCGGATTCCAATCTGGGCCCGACGCGGGAGGGTTGAAAGTCGGAGGTGGGGTAGCGTGGCGTTTGAGCCTCGAATCCCCCTTCCGACTTTCGATAGCCTCGCATCAGCTGGGTTTGTGTCGAAACTGGAATCTGGAATCACCGCACACGTGGCGTGCGCTACGAAAACGCGCAGGGCTGGTTCAGCGACAGTTTGAGATCGGAGGGGACGTGATTGGTCGTTTGCACTTCTCCACGTCCGATTTTGAATTTCGCGTCGTCGCGCGAGGTGCCGGATTGGAGGGGGACTGGTGGTGGTTGAGTTTGGTTGGAGCTGTCTGTGCTAGCGTCTCCGAGCGACTAGGCTGGACAGTGTCGTGCGCTTCGTTGGAGTCCGGATGGCGGTGTTCTCGTGGTCGGCTGGATGTGTCTTAGCTCTGTTCGAGCTGCTTCCAACGAGCGTGCGATTGACACGGGTATTGAGCTGTTGAGAAGGGATGGTGTATATGACTGAGAGTGAGGGTGTGAGCTGAACATCTCTGTTTGGTGACATGAGGAGTGATTTCAAATTCATGCATCTAGGTATTATCTGCTACATGTATGCAGGTCCTTCACAACCCATCTATCGCGCTACGTGCAATTCTTCGACCCTCCCCTAGTTGGACATACATCTAGTACCTGATCTTGACAAAGGTCTTCGTTTCGTTAGCCTTCAAGCTCTGGCCCTCCGGAAGCAGCCTCAGGTAGAAGAAAGGCTGGTTGTAGCTTCCAGGGCCAGTTGCCTTCTGCCACTGCACGCCCCACGTCGTGGTGTTGAACCCGCCAAGAAAGTATCCGTCCTGCTTCACGTCGCCAACGTAGTGCTCATAGAGCGTCGGCGCATCGCCGTCGATCAAGTACAAAAGGCTGGCGTCGTATGGGTATGGCGAGAGTGCAAGAGGTGTCCAGGCAACATTCGTGGGAGCGCCGGCGCGAGTCAACGCCGTGTCAGTCCAAGCGTGGAGGCGAGAAGACTGGCACTGCAGGGCAGTCTTGGCGAATTGGTTGTTGGAGACGATCGTCATCTGCAGAGGTCAGCATTTGTTACGTTGGCTCTTGGACGGGTCACTCACGTAGCCCCATCGCATCACTGGGCCGGTTGCTGGGCTGTATGAGGTGGAGTAGACTGAACTGTCGCCCCAGCCCTCAATGTCTGCATTGTCGCTGTTGGCAAGGTTGAGGATCCATGGTCCTGCGTTGCCGGTCTCCTCGTTGTACTGAGGGTAGGAAGAGCAATCGGCGGGAAGAGCTTTAGCGGTGACGTTGGGCAGAGCGAGAGTCGAAGGGAGGGCCGCAAGGATAGCAGCGATGGAAAGGGATGAGAAGAGCATCTTGAAAAGTATGGAAGCGAGTGATTGTGGGTGATGAGGAAATGAAGAGGACGAATGGAACTTTATAGCCGTGATAACTTTTCAGGCCCAGTCTTACCTGCTCATCTGAAGATCGTCCAGGTACCATGGCCAGGCACCAAAGTCATTCTCGCACTTCCAATCTATGGCCCGTCCCGCTGCCTGGAAAAGATTGATTGCACCCTGTAATCACCTAGCATCTTGCTTACCATCACTACACCAATTGCAGGCTCTTGACGTCGAAACTTGCATCTATGGACAAGAACGGCTTCCACCTTCCTTTCAAGCTGGAAGTTCGTGAGGTCACCGGTGAGCAGGACGGTACGAAAATAGGGCATTGGGACTCTCTGTCTGCAGGGGAGAGATGATGGACGCCTGAGAGCTCCTGTGATTCGTGACTGCCTACTGAGATTTGACTGGCTAGGCCAGGTACGGAATGGTGCTGGAACGCTAGTGCAGCGCCCCTGCGCACGCGTCACCGGTCACCGCGACTTGCACTTACAATGTAACATTGCAAATATATACAACGGTTAATGTCACTGTAGATGTCGGATTCCGCATCTCCAGGGGGCTCATTACACCCTTGCGCGGCCCTACAGGAGCAGCAGCATCTGCTTTAGTGACTAGAACAGAATATCGTATACGGTTCAAGACAGAAAGACCTCTTACAATCAATCCTTACGAAGGTGAAGCTGGCACGAGCTGAACTATACGGTACACTTTCTCGATATGTCAAACTCGTCTTTGGTACCTCTTTCGTGTTCCTCATCTCAGCACTAACGACGTCCCACTCAAGACCATTCTGAATTATCTCTATCGATTTATTCCCGGGTCTAGTACCTCAAGCCCTAACGGCGCTACTCAGTGTTATTTTCATCATTATAGCACACCAATCAAGATTGCTGTTTGATGTAGCATCAAGCTAATTGTGTGGTTCTCAGATCTTAAGGACTATGGATAACAGACATGACTTGGAGATCATCAAGCTTCCACGTGCAAGGTTAATCGCTCTCTCACCAAACACTCGAGCATTTGATCTTCTGATATTGACCTTCCACGTAGTTGTAGGCTTTGGTGCTGCTATACTCTCCCTGAGGAATAGCTTGAGATATAACTCTACTTTAGGACCTGCTGAACGTTGATGTAACCAGCACTGGAGCAGGTCATATATGACTCTCTTTCGTTCCCACTATGTATTTGCACTCATATAATCATGCCTGTTGTGACAACAAAATCATCACCCGAGCACGGCAAGTGAATCCCGTAGCATACCTTGCTGTCGACCAGTTCCTCATAAAACATCCTGACCCTTATCTGTATAGCAAGCGAATGTTGTGCTTACGCGAAGAGACCAATTCGATGGTCGTAGACTGATCTACATTGCACTCTTGAAGCGCCACATGGCTTGCTAGACGACTCTCGAATACAAGCGTCTGCTTCTTGACAATACGGTATTTGAATAATACTGTGTTTGAGAGACACATTCCGCATGTCAAAGAAGGCAGCAGGTTCTTTTGAAGAGCAAGTTAAACAACTGCCTAAGCCATTATGAGCTTGCTGCAACTTTGGTAGGCGTTGGCAATGGCCAGCGTACTGGAATTCATATACAGAAGTAGTTCACGAAGGCTTCCTATCTCTGGCTGAGAGTACCTGAACAGCGTTCAGGGCATCGAAAGCAGTCAAAAAGAAGTGTGGAGCTGCTATACAAGCCGATATATGGATGATGGCAAAAGAGTCTGCGGACGCAATGTCGATCACAGAAACTCAGTACAGTTTTCGTGAATCGAAGCATGATCAGCTAGACAAGTTCACGATACTTATACTCTGACAATGAATATTTAAACACAGAGTAACCGCAGCTCTCTGTATCACCGGACAAGCTCTGTTCGCTATCGGTTCAAGATGTGTGTCAATCATCACATATATGCGAAGGCTTTCAAAGGGTTTAGCGACAAGCTGTATAGATTTCTCGGGGTTGACAACAGGACCCAATATTAGAGCTTCAACCATCGGCATGCTCCGATCATCAATATCATCAACATCTTCAGCAGATACCTCTGGACATTTATCAAAACTCCACCGGAGTATATGCAGAATAGATCTCTCAGACCCATGGCTCAATGACGATCTTCTTACCACTGACGCCGCTGTGGACGGCATCAATGCCTGCCTCCACCTGATCCAAACCACCCAAAACCTCAGGTGGAACACCTTTTATCACACCGCCTTTAATGGCCTGTTCCATGAAACCACCTGGCCCAAGAAAGTGTTGGTGCCACTCCGCATTCTCAGGCGCGTGAGTGGAGAAGCGATGAAACTGCGTCGTAACACCTCCTGGGAAATGTTCGATACCAATCCAGGCCGGCGGTAAAAGCAGGAGAATGTTGGCTTTCGTTACCGGCTCTCCTTCTGGCGCGAGAATCTCCAGGATAGTGGACACCGTTGATTTGAGCGAGATTGTATCAAACCAGTAATCGATGGGAAAGAGATCGCGGACAGCATCAACAGTTGCTGGATCATTATGATCGAAGACGTAGTCAGCGCCAAGAGATTTGAGCAGGTTGAAGTTGTGCTTCGAACTGGTGCTGATGACGGTGTACCCGGCCTGTTTGGCATAGGATATGGACAAGGACCCCATCGCGGATGATCCGCCCCATATGAGAATCTTCTTTCCTTGTTCACTGGCTGGGAGTGGCGAGGCTGGGATCGTTGGCCAATGCAAATTCAAGGCTGATTTGCCGAACAGAGCGCCTGGGGGCGTGTAAGATCCCAGTGTGACCGCTTTTGCAAACCCCAATTCGCCGATCTTGCACAAGTTTGTTAGTTCAAGAATGCTCAGCGGGTTGGCTCATCACATACATCTAAGATCTCGGACTCATCAACGACTGCAAAACGCTGGAGTCCTCCATATCTTGCTTTCTTATGGGTAAAGATCTTCGTTCCGCAGACGACTCGCTGCCCCACAGACACTTTCGTTATACCAGCGCCTAAAGCCTCAATGGTCCCTGCGACGGGACTGCCCAAGACGGCTGGGTATTCGATGGTCATTATAGCTTGTTTGGCGACCTTGGCATCTGCGGGTTGAATGGCGCAGGCTTGTACCTGTTCAGATCAGTGATCTTTCCTAATACCTACAAATTGTATCCTCGATCTTGAGGGTGTATGTACCTTGATGAGTACTTCCCCTTGCGCAGGTTGCACAATTTCAGCATCGCGAACAATGACAGAGCCTCTCTCGGTTTCGATGAAAGCTGCTTTGTTGGCCATGCTTACCACCGCGTCCTCTGTTATTTGGAATAGTGAAGAAGTAAAGTTTTCTGAATAGTTGTGAATAGACAAAATAAACCGAAATGGAAGGATGGCGATCCTCGATATATAAGAAGTACAACGACGCTCATCTTCCCGCTTTCGAACGGTAAGCGCTGGAGCTGCTTCAGTAGGATGGCCAAGCCTGATGGACACTTTCAGGCGGAGAGTTTCGAAGACGAGACTTCAAATTTGTCAGCCAGGAATCTGCTCGGCGAGCCATATGGCCGAAACGCTGTAAGCTGACAACGTCAGCGTGTGCGCAATGCAAGCTTTCGTCCGTCACAGGCACAATTGTAACAAAGAGTCTCAAATAACATGGCACCGAGGAGTGAGTGGTTGGATCAGGAGCATTGTTGATGTTCACTTTCGTATACGTTGTTAGGTAGTTGAGGTCATGTTGGGTGATTCCATGACTCACGTTTCCAATCAGCCCCACTTGGCTGCATGCGCATATCCAGCTCTTGTTCTCTTCACTAGCATTCCTTAGAACAGATACGCTATATGTCGACGGGCTTATCCATTCGACTGCTGACAATCTACAGCATTACTATCGTTCCTGAGTCGCGAGCATGATGAAAGCAAAATCGCACAATCAGGGCAACGGCAGGTCTGTTTTCTGCCACACTCCGCTCGATCGTGAGAAAAACTCGATCCGTCTGATTAGAGTTTCGCCCGAGCTCAGTACCGACGGGCTGGTTGAGTGCAACGTACATCTTGTACAGCTCTCTCCAGGGGCAGCGGACGGCGTCATCGACATCTCAAAAACGTTTACGACACCATACATTTGCCTATCTTATACCTGGGGTAGCTCAAAAAATGAAGGTGCTATACTCCTAGACGGGAACGTTTTCAGGGTCCGCCAGAATCTCCACGCATTCCTCCATGTTGCCAGAACACAACTCTACAAGGGTTTCCTCTGGATCGATGCTCCCTGTATCGACCAAGCTAATTCACTGGAGAGAGACCATCAAGTGCAAATGATGGGCACTATATTTGCGAAGGCAAAGATGGTCACCGCGTGGCTTGGAAACGAACCTGAACTAGAGCGACCATTGCATCAGCTGGGGCAGGGCAATACCATGATGCAATGGCTTGCGTGTAGGAAATTCTATGAGCGAGAACACCATAAGTGTTCCGTTCAGGACTATGTCTCTTTGACCTCTAGGTCATCGACTGGCCCAGACTTGACGTATATACTGCAAGAACAGGACATGTTCACGTTTTATGTCGCTCTCGCCGACCACGAATATTGGAGACGAGCCTGGGTTACGCAGGAGATCATGTTGGCAAAAGCCAATAATGTTGTCGCCGGCAATGCGATACTCGACTATCCGTCGCTATTTCATGTCACCCGAAGTTGCACCCATATCTATCTGAAAAGCCATTTCGAGCATTTTGCGCGGCTTATGCTTGTGCAGAAAAATTACTTCAGTCGAAAAAACATGGCATCAGGCAGAATTCTGATCAGTGACAGTTGGATGAACAACTGGGGACTGGTCAATTTACTACACTACTTTGAAGACAAGTGTTGCACAATTAGAAGAGACATGGTCTATTCGCTCTTGTCGCTTTCTCGCGAAGCTGAGACACTCAGAGTCAACTACAGATCGCCAGCATCCGAAATCATATGGCAGATCATGAATATCTGCAAGGATTCCATGTGCCTATGTACTTTGGCGGTTCTTATACGTGCTTCAGGACAAGAATTGTTCACTGGTATGCAACCCCGCTTGCAGGAATCTTCGCCATTTGTGGAGGTATCCATATTGGGGATCTCACTTCGAGATACTGGCTCTCCTGCTACGTGTCCGTTCTATGAGGGCCAAGTCCAGTTCGCAGGTAATGCGAAAGTCGAAGTGATGTTCTGCCTACTCACAGCCTGCAAAGATTCTGAGGACCATATCTACCGAGAACTCAGTTCCGACTCCGTCAGCTATGATGTTCTCACAATAGAGTCAGCCGTCGAGTGTGCCACGCGAAATCTGGGGAAGGTCGGCGAAGGTATCGAGATCAGTCGAGATGGAAACAGCAACATTTTCCGGATAAGGCTGTCGTTTCTTCCATTGCTACAAATCGTTGATCGGCTACAGTGGGGCCGTACCCTCAAGCAACAATATTGTGGGAATCTGTGGCCAGACAAGGACAGGCCGGAAATGGAACGGCTCAGTGTATGCAACACAACGCCTTCAAGCTTTCCATCAGAGCTGGGCACCCCCAACTTTTCTTGACAACAGATGCTGACACCTTTCAATCCAATCGATTGGACCGAATTGGATCGGTAAAGGTAACAGCGCGCGTGTGCGACGACACACCAATGTGATGATTATGTCCAATCTTTTATAAACGCCACCGGCTTTGTCGTTCCGCTTTGGACTACCAAATTGTGCCTTTCAAGTCAGCTGCACTTAACGTGTTATCATGCAACGCATGTCACGTAGGTTCAAAATGATAGCTTGACGATCGAAACACAGTGCTGACATCCTCATTATTATCACTATCATGCTGTCAAGTTGCTGTAGCGCAAGCACCTAAACGCACGCTTCACCAGAATCTCCGATTGAAACGGTGACGCGCTGTACGCCTCTTGGCTTTGTGCGAAGGATCCGCTGTTGGGCACAACTTCGTGTGTAAAGGTCTAGAACGGCCTCAGGCGCCACATTGATGTTGCATGGACTTTCTATCGTTGCCAGCGTCCGCCTTGACGCATTGTTTTCTGATAGGAGCAATGTCCATATGCGTGACCACATGTCGAGAGGACTCTTCGAAACTGCAAAAGCCGCATGGCTGACTCTACCTATCGCCGGCAGTGTCGATATTAGATTGCGACGCGAGGGCTAATGCACAATGCACGGTATACACACACCTAAGTGACCTGGGGTCTACTGCCGACTGACAGTACCTTGAGCTTTGTTTGGGCAGATTAAATGGATCTCCAGGGAGGCTGCTTTAGCGCTTCCTATCTGCAGTAGTGATACACTGTCCTCGGCCGGGAAACAAAAGCGGCCGGACCGGTTTATTCGTTTAGGTAGACGTTCCGTTTAAGTCTTAGGGTTAGTTATGTCCCACCATGTGAAGATCGGGTCCACGCTAGGAAGTTCTTCTCCGCTTCCCAACACCAACCGTGCGACAGAAACGTACAAACGCGCTCAAGGCTAGCCGAGAAGTGCCGAGACCGTTTGGTCAGACGACCGAAAGACGCCGTTTGCTTGCTTGCAGTGTCCCTGATGTTCTGCATCCTCAACATGCATACTCTGTTTTGAGGGACGTCCGCACATATCATGCACGTTACATAATGAATCAACACTTGTGCGGCTAACCAATGAGCACGAACTGAATTGACAGATCGAGTGTGACCCCGGTATTACGTTTACATCGAGAGCGTCATGAATGGTGCATTGGCATCTGTGTTGAGCGCGCCGCATGAAATGGTCGGCGCAGGTGAGAATCAGAGAAGACGGTTCAGAGCTTAGCATGTGAAGACGAAAGGATCATATAGAAGACTAATGTTGATCAACTGTAAACTGAGACTCTAGCTCCCTACAGTGATACATGGTTGCAAGCCAAGCTTCGACGAGGGTAGTCTCGCAACAACCTGACAAGGGTGGTGTCCGGGGTGAGAATCCTTGATACCGAGTTTAGGTGGAGACTAATCAGCGGGCCGCTGGTGCAAGTCATGGAACGGCTGACAGCGATCCTAGTGACAAGTGCATGCGTTGTTCTGGCCCGCTCGAAGGCGTCTTCCTCACCACCTGCTTTCGTTTCTGCACTGTGAAGTCATTCCTACGACTCAGCCCCTTGAGAGGGTAGCTCGAGCATATCAAGCTGTGGATAGCTTTGAAACTCAGACCAATAGAGTTGCTCCTGTGACGCATCGCGAGAACGTTCCGAACCATCAACTAGATGTTAGCCATGATTCGCTGATAGTCGCACAATACTGTTTCCCATCGGGTCCAATGCAGGGAAGGTCAACGTGGGGAGGTCAGCGTGGGAAGATCAACGTATGAAGACCAATGTTTCCTAGTACAAGTTGTACGAATTCCATGTGTAGCGAGCTAGGTATCAATCGGGCCGACAATGTGCACCCTTCCACTTAGCAACCAGCCCCATAACACACATCACAAGGGTTTCCAAAGGCCTATATAGAGAAGCGATGTGATACATGTCGCCTCCAGCGCGCCATTCACAATCGATTCACACACGACATATCGAGGCTGCAGATCGACAGACAATTTCCCAACGCTAGCGATGAACTTCGAACCATCGAACACCTCACACTTGTATGAATACTCTTTTACAGAAGCAACAAAAGTTCACAGCGAGAGATTGGTTTCCAGGCACGAACAAAAACTTGCTTCAATCGACTCGACAACAGCACGCTGGTTAGCCGGGAACGAAAGCAACGGCAGCCAACAGCAAACACTACATAGCCACGGGAGTGTCCGAACACCGGACAGACACTGCCGCAAACGTCCATCTATGGCACATCCGGAAGGACACTCCGACCAGTTTCCTGCGCCACCAAAGGCTTGGGAGTGTTGCGGCTGTAAACAAAAATTCTACAACTTCGACAAGCAATGCACTTTTTGCGCAACAACATACTGCAAAGACTGCAAGAAGATCCCGTGGAAGTGATCGGTCCTGGTGTGGTTGATTGTCGATTGCCTCGGGACTCGCGGTTGCCCGCTCTTAACTGACTTTCTGGCGATGGTCAAGTGGTCCCAATATAGCTGCAGATAGATAGAGCTATGGATGGTTCTCTGGCTCATCTGTAGCCTCGCAATTGACGTAGACACCCAAAAACTGAGAATGCAAAGGAAGAAGCTCGTCCTGAACACAAAGTCTTCCCAGATAGAAAGAAGAATACAGCCACGGCTAAAACAACGCTAACGCGTTTGGTGGGCTTGCGACTCCACCAGGAACGTTTGTTGGCGCACTTGTTAGAAGGAATGTCCATCTCTTCTCCTGGCGGCACTGTCGACTCAGACTTTCAAGATCCCATAGTTCTCCAATTGGCATGCCCCAAAGTGGAAGCAGAGCAGCATGTAAGCTCGCTTCAAAGCTGACTGGAGGCCAAACTTCGAAGTTGGCGTTGTCGCTCGCAGCAGCTGCAAAGTATGAGTCGTGTAGGAAGTCCTTCATGTCGTCTGAGGCTTCTAGTCCAGCGTACTGGTGCTTCATGACATCCCATTTACTACGATTCTCCTTCTCCTCGGTCGTTAGAGCATTGTACCTGGAGAGCCAGCCCGTACGTATCAAGATGATGTCTCCCGCCTGAAAGGTAAGACCTTGCGATTTCGCGCATGCCTTCAAATCTGCTGCCGTGATAAGGTGTTCGGTGAATGGATCATAAGGATTGTCTTGTCGCGACCAGTCATATACGTCAAGTAGTACACCACGTCCAACTATTCCATGTCTCGCCCAAGCGTCGATGCCAAGTCTCCTTGACCTCTCTGGGCCACTTTCGTCAACTTCATCGTCTCCTTCGATCTCCTCAGAAATGATGCCGTTGTAAAAGCACCCTGACTTGGGGTCGGCGAAGTGCCGAAACCCGTCCCATTGGCTACTGGACTGTGTATTGATCGTGATCTCGTCATCGAATGCGCCTCTGCCGATGGACTTGATCTTGTGCTCGATAGGTCTTCGCCCAAAAAATGGAGGCGATGGTTCATTCAAGGGCAAGCCAAGCGCGACGACACGCCCAGTCTTTACATTGTCATGTGTTGCCTTGCATATACGCTCAGGTGTCAGGAGGTTGAGGCGGCCCAGCTCATCGTTGCCGCCCCAAAACCAGGCTGAGTCTTCTGGTGTGCCCGCAATAACGGGAAGTTGAGACCGCTTTGGGAAGCTGTCTCGGTCGCCATTAGGATTGAGTCGCATCGTGCAGGGTGTTCGTAGCCTGGAAATCGATAAAAAGAAAAGGTAGGAAGGATTGTTGCTCGTGTGCCGTGGATGAGAGAAGGGAGACAACGTCATAGAACCGTCAATTACCGCACCCAGGCTCGACACTTCACATTTCAATTTCTAGGCGCCACGCATTATTCACCGTGAGCACATTTTCACCGCAGTGATCACGTGTCGGGCTCTACCTACAATGCGCGCATCTGCGAATGTAGGGGTGTCCGTCGGTACTTACCGTCCACAGCACCAATGCACCATTGCGCAATCTTCAGGAAAAATGCACGTACTCCAATGCAGTTAATCAAATCACGCCGTGCCGCCAACTTGTGTCGTTGCTTCGGTGCGAGCCTGACAGGGGCCTCGGATTTTGATAACAGAAACAGACTTTCTCCCGACACGATGTGGTCTTGTCTTCACGACGTACAGCTCAAGTGCAGAAGCAACGTAGGGGCTCGGAAGTCATTCCAATAGTGTCCGGTCGTGAAGGCATCCGCGGACCTGAACTTGCAACAGAAGAGCATCCCGCATCCAAACATTAAGCGAAGCGCTGCAAGTCTTCGTGCTAAAGAGGTAGTGGAACGTGGACCCTCTCACATCGTTTTCTGGACCCGAATCTCTGATTCACTAAGCTTTTTTTTTCGACACGTCGGCATACCCAACAGGGGTCTGCAGCAGACTGAACGGATGGGGTCGCAAGGCGTGACATCGTCTGAAATCCTGCAAGTCTAATCCTTCGTCGTATTGTGGAAGATCTCAGGCAATCGCTACGCGAACTGAACATGTGCCCGCCAGACTCACGTGCACAGAAATCTAGATGGATATATCTGATCCGGAACTTTGTGACTCTTGCCACACTTATATGCATACGACGAAGTTCTTTTTACAAAACATCAACAGGGTACTTTGCTAGCCACACGCCTGTTGGCCAAGAGAAAGCGTAGCCGCGGACCAGGGCGCCTCCACGTTACACGGCAGGTAGTGCGTTGTGCCCGCTCCGCGTAAACCTAGATAACCTGGTTGCACATGCAGACCCATGCTTAGGGGCCCTACACAGAGCGTCGCTGCTGGGTGGAATCGACGCCGGCGCAGCACATATGCTAAATCCCTGTTTGTTCTTATGCAGATACATTATGTTGTGCTGCTGCAACGGAAAGCTATGGTGCCAGGTGGCCCGACACTACAAAGGAGGGGTGCCTGAACGTATTGAATACGATACAGCCACACCGGGAGTTTTCAACTTATAGTAACTTGTTCCGTCAAGTGCGGCCGGGAAGAACAAAGCGATTGTATATAGCGAGGATAGATTAGTTGATTGGCTAATAAGATGTTAGACGAGACTGCACCATTGTCCGTAAGCAAGGCTTTTGCCAAATTACTTACTGCCTCCACATCACTACTATGTAGAACACAGCCAGATCCAAACGCTGCCACCCGAATGAAAATCGTTCCAGTGCATATCCAACTTATTCCTGGTCGTGATAAAGTGTTTTTGCTCACTTCTTAAGAGCGGCGTCGTACAAGCTGACCAGTATGCCAACCACAGCACCGATTTGCAGTCCATGGTAGCCACCAGGCACGTTATTGCGAATGACACCAACACTTTGTTCGGAAAATGGGCCCCAGCTCAGGTCCACAGCCCTGGCGAGTCCGGCTTCGCCGACCAGAGTCGCATCGACAATAGGCAGGCGATAGGCGCTATAAGCCAAGATAGCCTTAGCAATGTTGAAAACAAGTGGGTCCGCCGGGTACTGGCGGTACGACGATTTATGGTTGGTGTTGGAACGTAGCGTCAAATTGAAGAAGTAAGAGAATATGAATGGCAGCACCCAGCTCGTCAATGACCACAGCGTAGCCGGTGCCCACCATTCACTGGTCAGTAGAGTCCAAAAGTCGGGGACATGCAGATAGTGACTATTTGCCAAGTCCAAAGCAAAAGCAGGTGTTGTTTGGAGGGTGTTAAATTGTAGCCCAGCAGCCTCGACCAGCAGAATGAGTGTCTGGATCGCCGCGACTGAGCTGACATTCTCACGGATAAATTCCTTGAACTCATCGACTCGTGTCCTGTCCCATAGCTCAGAAGCTTTGGTCCTTGCCGCTTGGAAGGACTGGTCGGCAACCTCGGCAAGCTGCGACGGCGAGGCCGGGATGTCGACCTCATTAACAATTTCGGAGACGCGTCTTGGTATAGCTCTCGGGGTTTGCTGTGAGAGAGTTTGCGTCAGGTCTTGGGCTGTTCGAGAGAGTGTCTGGGAAGCAGACTGAACGGTCCTGGAGGCAGGTGGTAAGGCAGACTGAATGATAGTACGTGGTGTACGCGTTGCTGCCAGCGTTTTCTTCTCTGGTGTTGGTTCCTCACTGCAATCGGTGTTAGCCCAGCGCGTCACGCGTTGCGTACAAAGAGCAATACTCACGATGGCGCCTTCACAAGAGTCCTGCGGCGCGTCGTCTTGACAGTAGCCAGACCTTCGGGCGACGAGCGCTCACGCTTGACTGGAGACCCGCCACGCCCATAGTAATCACGAAACTCTGGATGATTGGCAAACGCAGTCTCGTTGTTATTGAGATGGTTTTCAAGCAAGAGTACAAGGTCGTCTTTCAAGTAACCATCCGCGCTGCAGTACTTGTCAATGACATGTTAGAATGTACGACGATGATCATAGGACATACTCCGCAAGCTTTGCTGTCTGTGCAAGTTCAATCAGCTCGCCTTTGCGCTTCTTCTGCAACCAAGAATGTGACATCGCGACTAATATGAATGCAGTCGCGTAAGCAAGGCGACCAAGAAGATATGTATTTCGAAGCAGTCCAAACGCGTTGTGGTGAAAAATCTGGGATGTGTGATGATGTGGGGAAGCAAACTGAGGACCTGACGCGACTGTAAACAGTGGCTAGGGCACGTGATTTTGTTGGCGCTAGACCCTGAGCGGAACCCATCAAAGACGGCTACGGAGTGCGTTTGCATTGGACCATATAGAGAAAACATTGTTCAGAATGTCCTGAGTCTAAAAACTTCTCTCAACTGCAGAGAACGATTCGAGATCGTTATCGTCCCCGGGCCGCTGATAGTGAATGAACAGGGCCCGGGCAGGAACGGCCTCTCCACGCCGCGGTCTTGGCAAAGATTTTGTCCAGGCGTCACTCTGCCACAACGACAACAACGTCACTGCACGATCTGAAAGCGCATCCTCTGATTTTCTTTGCACCTGGTCTTTCTCTTTCTGCATTCCTCGATCGACCTTGTATCAGACGGCGCCCCTGTCGAGGCTCAACGCTAATGGTACTTGCCCGAGTGGCTAACTTTTTCACCAACGGAGAATCCACACACGATCTGATTGAAGAGGGGGGAAGAGATGTTGCTGTCGCAATGGACAGCGTCGTATCGTCTGCGGCAGGTACGGCAAAGATCATAGCCGAGGAGATAGAAGATGATGAGGGCCGACCACCCTATCTTCATGTGAGGAAGTGTCGAGGCAGGACCTGGAGGACGTCTATTGACCATTATGCAGGCAATGCTGGCTGGAGGAATAGGGGGGACGACCGGTGATATGCTCATGCATTCATTGGACACCGTGAAGACACGGCAACAAGGCGATCCTCACATGCCACCAAAGTACACATCCATGGGCAGCACGTACTACACAATTTGGCGACAAGAAGGGTTCAGGAAAGGACTGTATGGCGGCGTGAAGCCTGCATTCTTGGGGTCCTTTGGCGGAACTGTCTGCTTCTTCGGGACATACGAGTGGAGTAAGCGGTATATGATCGACAATGGCATCACGCCGTCGGTGGCATACTTTGCAGCGGGTAGGCCGTATCCAGATATCTCGAACGATTGGAAGCTGACAGAATACAGGCCTCCTCGGCGACCTTGCTGCTGCACCTGCATATGTACCGTCCGAAGTACTCAAAACGCGCCTCCAGTTGCAGGGTCGGTACAACAACCCGTTCTTCAACTCGGGCTATAACTACCGCTCCACCATCGACGCCGCTCGCGTAATCGTCCGAACAGAAGGCTTCAGTGCGCTATTCCATGGCTACAAGGCTACTTTATGGCGCGATCTACCTTTTTCAGCACTGCAGTTCACCTTCTACGAAAAGGAGCGGGACTTGGCGAAGAGCTATATGGGTTCAAACAACATTGGGTTGCTGTTGGAAATCGCGACAGCAGCCAGTGCGGGAGGCGCCGCGGGTGTGATTACGACACCTTTGGACGTGGTTAAAACGCGCATTCAAACCCAACTGCCCGAACCTCCTGCTCCGATGAAAGCTCCGACAAAAACAGCGATCACACCCAGTTCATCCTCAAAACATACGTCTACATCACGACCTACAATAACACACGTTTCGCAAAGCCGACCCATCTCGACGTCATCACCCTCCACAACTCTCAAGGCACACGGCGCCGCAACACTCGACACCTCTTCCGTATTCACCGGATTGAAAATCATATACAAGACAGAAGGAATCGCTGGATGGTTCAGAGGCGTAGGGCCACGGTTTGTGTGGACAAGCGTACAAAGTGGAACGATGTTGGTACTCTACCAAACGCTGCTGAGGCACTTTGAGCAGCATCCGCTTGTGCATATGGACGAGGGACTGTAATATACTGTACAACTATGTCAAGATACGCGGGCCAGGATTGGAGTCTTACAAGACATGCATTGACGGCGTTTAGGCTCGCTGCAGAAGCGATACATTAGACATGCATTACCACAATTATACTCTTTTACAAGTTCAAGTCGAGTACCCAGCCGGCCAACGCTGTGAATCCATCCCTCGGGTACAGGAGTCAACAGGAAGCTGGAGAAAGCGAGCATGCACAACGAGTGACATCTCCTCCCTCGTTCCAAGGACGCTTTACCACGCTTGACAATGCAAATAACTGGCAAGCGCCTCTCCGCCCTTTGACTTTCTCGTGTAATGGATACGCCAAGTCCAGACTCCTTGACCCGCTCTCGTTCACTGGCGGCGGCTTTTGGAGTTGGCAAAGATACGATACGGCGATGCAGCTGTGAGAGGATCTCGAGTTAGTGGATGCGTATGAAGTCGAGGACAATCTAAACTGGAGAGAAAATGTCAAGGACTCTGATGCTAGTGCAAGGAGTGATGGTACCTTGAAGGTAATAACTGGGGGTGGATAGTAGTTCGCCGATGCGGGGTGTGCAGGAGACTTATTTGTGAGGTGTGGCATGCGTTCTTGGTCCTATGTTGCACGTGGAACCTTATAGTGACTTTTTAAGTCACATGACTCGTTCTCCGCTTGATATTCATATCGACGTCTTACCCGAGTCCATTTGGTAATTGTTAGTGAGGGACCTGTATGCAGAGAAAGAAACACCCCAGACCAGGGTATCCAACTTGTACCGTACCCCGGACAGATATTGATCTCAAGATAAGAATTCGGGAGCCACTAGCTCACAGTACCCTGCCAAAGCCACAGTTCAGGGTCCTGATCATGCGCGTGATTCTGCGCTGCAGGTGCCTTGTCGGCAGAAGAAGCCGGGCCTCTGAACCCTTGTCCGAAGGAGGTCCAGGGTCTGATCCTGGCGTCATGACACAACGATGGATGGTAACCTGGAGTGTATCGTGCTGCCGGTATTGTTGATGATGGTGTGCGGCATCTCCTTGTGTTTGGTCAGAAGATTTTGGTTTCCTGATCCTTGGTGGAATGCATGCCCCACCTTAGTGTACAGAACGTCTCAAAAAATCACTGGAAGTGATCCTCCTAGAATTTTGTTTTTAGCTCTCGCTGTTGACTGTTGGCTAAAACATCATTGGTCTAATCTAAATGGTCGGGCAGACGCTGACTACGAGTGATGTAATGTCTTCTAAAAGCACTGACATGTAGAACAACATATAACCGCAGGTTGAATGTATGCACACACTCAAATCTAGAAAATTGATTCGTTAATATAGGCTATGAATGCGGACAGGTGGGTAGATAGCTAGCTCTCTGTAGTCGTCACGTTAACCCTGTATGTTATTAGCTAACCTGTCACATTCACTTCCAACTACCTATAGCTGGCCAGTTAGAGCTTCTCGCTTGTCTACGACATTTTTCTGGTCGTAAAAGTGCGAATTTGGCGTGGGCACATATACTATTCCACACACCAATATTTCGGACTTGTGTTGTGAAAGCTGTAGGCCTCATGTAACAATGCTGAAGCAACTCTTCTATGACAGAGTTACTTCTTCACTCTGCGGCGTCAAAGATGCGTGAATGTGGGAGTCTGCGATCCTCTACAGATACGTGATCGATATCTAAAGACCTGAAGTAGTAAAAGGTAAATATGATATTCACTTCCACATGAAAGGAAGACATATCGCTCCGTGCCATGATTGTAAAAAAGCTCAAGTGCCACATATGGAGAACGCAAACGCTGAATCGCCACTCAGTCCAGGATTTGCAATGCTGCAAAAGGCTTGCATTGCGACAAAGCAATGTATCAGGGGCTCAGCCCTCAAGAGTCCTTCACTGCAGCTCTTAGGAGAAATTTTCTTCCTTCTGTCTTTCACTTAAACACCTTGTCCTCTTGCCAACTCCATGCAGACTTTGTTTCTCCCCACCGCACCTGAACTCGTGGGATCCATAACTTCAACATGTTATTCTGGGTCGTATCCCTCTCCACCTTATGTGTCGCTACCAGCACCGCCCTCCCACGCCCCCACACCACACGACCCACCCAGCACCTCAGCCCCCGCGCAATCGACATCTCCGCCGAATGGGAAAAAGCCTGGTGCAAAGGCGGCAAGCTCTCACGTGCCATGATCCTTAGCGAAGCTCAAGCCACCGCATACATAACACCGGTCCGCAGTCCCTGGGATGGCGATCTAGTGCAGCAGTTTCGCAAATGGGGGTATAGAGAGCTAGACGACCATCGCAGCGAGCTGTGCGACTTCGGGCCTGAGCAGCATAATCTACAGCGCGCGTTCACAGAGCTGGGGATCGGGACTCAGTCGTCGATGGATGGGGGGCCTAATCATTGCTTCTATGTTGAGCATAAGTATGGATCTACGGTGCTGCGGCCGCCCGGCGGACAGTGGCCGGAGTCTGAGCAGCAGTACTATATGGTTGGGGAGAAGCGATACAGGGTGAGCGCCAGACCAACGTACCCTGCTCTATCACCTTTGGTTCCACACTAACCCAGGACCCAGGAAACTCAAGCTTACAGCACAATCGGCATCAACCCTACCGCAGGCGCTGTCTACTTCCTCAACCGCCTAAGCCCCTACCAAGCCGCGCTGGAAACCTGGGGTAACCCCGAGGTGCGCAAAGAGTGGCTTCCCGCACTGGCCTCGAGCTCCGACCACGCATGGGGCTTCTGGAACCGCGTCAACAGCGCGAATCCTGCGGGCATCACGAAGCTCTTCTCGTGCATGATCACAAATGAAGTCACGCTGGCGCTCATCACTGAGGCGCTGCGGACTTACCCGCTGAGTCCGGGGGAGCAGCGCCCGAGTGGAGTGCAGAAGTGGCCTGGGACGACGTTTCCGATGCGGTAAGATGCTGCGCAGGCTCTGCTGGGTACGTTGATGCTATGGAGTACTTGGTTGGGTTATAAGCTGACTGACGTTTTGTGATAGGCTCGCCCAATGGGCTGGGTGTTGGCTATTTTCTGGCTCAACATAAGCATCGTCTGGGCAATAAGGCGGTGGAGAAGGTCACTGTGTTCCGTCCGGACAAAGGCATGATGCCGTATCTGCTGTTTTGGGTCGAGGATGCGCCACTGGCTACGCGAGATGTTGCAGTGAGCAAGAGGAGGAAGACTACGGCTCGCCTTTGAGAGATGTTTGGAAAAACGGTGGTCAGTGCTGTGCTGAAGAGAAAGCGTATTGGGTCTTTCGACGTAATTGGAAAGATCCTGCAACAGTTTCGTAGTGTTTAATGCCAAGCGAATCTATACTCGAGATATCACTACTTACGTTTGAGATGACTACACCGCACTTTCAAACTCTTACCAACTCTACGATCACAGCTAGCTTGGACTTTACCTGTATAAAAGAAAACAATTAGCTGAGTTGACACATCATTTGTGTAGCTACCTTGACTGGAGGAAATGAACGGCAAGTGGGCGTTCACGAGCAATGAGTATGACTGTGATCAGCTTCAACAGAGCTCAAATCACTTGGAAAGCAGAACGGTATAGGGAGGCTTTGCATGGATAACAGCAAAAGATCGATGGGGTACAGTCATGGCGAGGCACGTCTTGATATAGTTGACATACTCAAGGCCTAGTTGGTGCGAGTGAGGATGCATCTAAGGTTGAGGTAACATGAATTAGCAACTCTTTACCTTCGTTACTACAGCTTCCTCATCCTACCGGCACTTGCTCTCATTACTTCCATCGACGCAGACGAGCCAGACCTAGGAGCCTCCAAGGTATATCTAGATCATGCCAAACAGCATGGCGACAAGGCCGAATGCGCCAGTCAGGGGCGTCGCAGCGTTCGCAGCAGCTGCACCAGATGACTGAGCCGTACCAGTCGAAGACTGTGTCGCAGAGCCAGCCGCAGAGCCAGAAGACGACGACACGGCAGAAGACGACCTTGCGCTACTCGCTGCGCTCGCACTGGCACTCGCACTTGCGCTCGAACCGCTTCCAATTGCCGTCTGAGTTGCAACCGCTATTCGAGCAGATCAGCTTCCCACCTCAACACACCGACAGGACACCACTTACCGCTCCCCACATCCCTCACAATCGTAAACGCGTCCTGTCCCAGACTCGTGGCCCAGCACCCCAGATAACTCTCCCCGCTGGTGGCACCGGGAGTCGCGACCAGCACAGCCGTATTGCAGAACCCCTGGTCGCATCGCAGCGAGGTAGACTGGGCGAGCAGAGTCCCAGCAGAGCACGACGACCAGAAGTTGCAGCTAGAGCCGGAACAGCATTGGGCGAGAGCGCCTGCTGAAGAGAGGGTTGCTGGGTAGTCACAGGAGCGTGCGTCGGAGACTAGAGGAACCAGGGATTAGCATCACGGTCAGAGGGCAGTGAAACATACGGAGACTGTGTAAGTATGCAGGTGTCAAATTGGGAGTGGTGGAAGCTTCGCGGTGGAAGCTTCGCGGTGGAAGACGACTCACAGCCGCTCGCGCCGCTCTCGCTCACGTATCCCAGCAGCGCAGGGTCCGCCTGCCGCTTCCCCAGCTGTGCGCGTGGGGTCACTTGTGGGTCCGGCGAGGCTACCACGACCACAGCAAGGCTGAGGATGGCGATTGTTGACTTCATAGTTGTGCGCTTGTTGCGATTGAAGTTCGTGGAGAGACGCTGAAATGTGATTCAAGAGGGGAGAACAGATCAATGGATGCCTGACGTGCAAGGGGCGCGTTCTTGCCTTCCTGTATCGTGACTGCTGCCTCGGTCTATTGGGTGCACTAGCCGACTGAGGTCTAGTCAGGTACACATTGATGCTTCGTGGCGGGACAGCTTATCTCCGGTACTAATGAAGCGAACTGGACAACGGGATCTTGACTTCTTGTATCACGTTATCACGGCCACGTCTTTCACTACACCCTCGTATCACTGCTCTCTTTCTCTCCCGTCAATCCCTCTTGCCTGGGACAGCAGACACAGCAACTCCCTCCTGGCTACCCTCACCTCTCAAGCTCGTTACACCACTCCTCGCCATCCCTGGCGTTGTCGCGCCAAATCCGTTGAGCACCATCATGCCGTCCTCAAAATCGACGTCGTGGAAGTACTTGTAGTCCAAACCCCTCAGCTCGTCGTCTTCAGTAGCCCGGATATGGCATCCCGGAATCTTGTTGATGACAAAGAGCAGAATGATAGAGACGACAAAAGACCACACTGCGCATGTAGATGCCGCGGCAAGCTGGTATCCCATCTGCTTCCAGTTTTTGTTCCACCAACCTCCTTCGTATGTGTTGTTCACACCATCCATTGCCGGTACATAATTCGCTGCAAAGAAGCCAGTCAAGATGTCGCCGACAAAGCCGCCAACACCGTGGATGGCGAAGATATCGAGACCTTCGTCGACGCGTAGTAGATACTTGTACCGAATGGTGTAAAATGACGCACATGCTGTCAGAGCACCCACAAGCGCGGCGACATAAATGGGTACGAAGCCAGCAGCTGGAGTGATGCCTACCAAACCGGCGATGATGCCAGAGCAGAACCCGATAATGGAGAACTTGCGAGTGTAGATGTACTCGAGAAGAACCCATGCTAGGCCGCCGCCACATGCTGCGAGGTTGGTGTTGCAGACCACGTAGATGGAGCGGATCGAGATGTTCGCGGTGGACGCCCCTGGATTGGTCAGTCCATGTTTCTTAAAGTCTCCAACGCTACGTACCATTGAATGCGTACCAACCGAACCAGATGAGGATCGTTCCAAGACCAACTAGGAACGGGTTGTGAGGCTTAAAATGAAGCATCTTGGGGTGATGCGACTCTTTGTGTGGATCAAGACGCGGACCCAGCATAACGGCCCACGCCAGAGCTGAGAACCCAGAGGCAATGTGCACTGGCCCGCTGCCAGCAAAATCGTATGCTCCCAGTTTGTATAGCCAACCAGATGGGTTCCACTCGGCATGCGCCAGCACGTAGTATACGAACGTTGTCCAGCAAAGTAGAAAGAGCATCGAAGGCCACAAGCGTCCGCGCTCGAGCATAGCGCCAGCTAGAATCATCGCCGTTGCGGTGACAAAGGTGAAGCCGAAGCAAGCGTAGAGTATGTCCGGGATGTCTGGATTTGCCAAAGATGGATAAGCAAGGACATTGTGCAAACCAGCTTTCGATAGATTGCCTATAAACGGATTTGTGGTATGAGACTGATACAGCGAATATCCATACACCCAGAACTGGATGCCGACGGCACTGGCGCAGAAGAGAGACTGGAAGATCATTGTCAGCGCGGCTTTGCGTCTGTGCATGCCGGCATAGAGGAAGCCGATTGCAGGAGTGATCTGCCTGGGTCGGTCAGTCCTGTTCTTGCGACTGTCAGTTCGTTATATCGACTCACCAGCAGAGCACCGAACCAACAAGCAACCAGCAAAGGTCACCTTTATCGTAAAGCGCGTTGAGATCCGTTGTCATGACATCCCCGCCCGTCGGCATGTCATTGTAATCAGGCCATTCGATTACTGGTGTAGGAGCTGGAATTTCTGCCATGGCGTCTATTCGCTCCGAAAATACTTCAAGTCCAGCAAACGTGGAAGAAAACGACGTTCCGAATGTGTGAACAACGATCCTCGACGCCGCTTCGCCATCAACGGCACCTTTATATGCAGGCAAACTGCTTTATTCAGGCGCATTTGGGTAGGCACTTCGTCGCATCTTCTCGCCAAGGGCCTCTTCGATCGAACCAATAAATGTCGTCCCGAGACCATAGAGACGGCAAGCATGATACCAATGCACCACGAAGCAAGGTACTCGCGGAACGCAGTAGCAAGACATCAGCCAGCTGCTTATCGTTACACTCCATAACTCAAGGTGTTTGGACTGATAGCTCGGCGACTTAGGCGGAGCAGAGTAGTGTGTCTCTTGGCGAGAGATAACGATGCGGGGTGCACATGGGTGTGGTCGAACCTCGACTCAAGCTGATGGCGTCGACCTTGTTCAGGTCTTCATACACTTCCTGCGACAAGTTCCCAACACTTGCGCATTCCAGTCGAGAGTGTCTCGTTATCCATGGAATTGGTGCTGACCCATTTACGAGCAGGTGTGCCGTCGCACACAAGGCTGTCAGCTTCGGTCTTATCGGTGATTCGATAGTGATAGGCGTGCATGGTGAGCTTCAGATGGGTAAAGACATGAAGTAGTGGGTCGAAGCTAGTAACGTAGCGTGCTTTGCCCAAGTCGACGCCGCCAGCAATCAGGCTTGAGAGGTATTTCTGCGCCGAGGTCTTGCGATGCGCAGCCGTTATGTCCGAATCCGACAGCATGGTCTGTGGGAATTGCCAGAGTGATGCCAGAAGTCCTGTTGCTGGTCTCTGCTCGATGAGCCACTTGCTTTCTTCGTTCGAAACGCGGAGCTCGATGAGACAAACCACACAATCCTCTTCTTTCACCTTCTTCTTCGCTGTTTTCTTTGGGAAGAGCGAGCAGTAGGTATTGACTGATTTTGAGACCCCTGTAGTGATTGGTGCCTTTCGTTTTTTTGATTCAGAGGCGGCCTCTTCGTCCTCGGTATCGACGTTGGAGCTTGCACTCGGTGTGCCGATTGCAAAGTACCGCGATAATGTATTTGACTGTTTGGTGACTGTTTTTCTCTTCTTGGTAGGCTTGACGTCCTTGTCAGACATTTCTTCCTCGGGTATCGTCGCCAAGTCTTCAGTGTCTAGCTGATCGCAAAAGGTGCAGACGTCTTCGATGTCTGGTACCGATGTCTTCGATTGACGGCTCTTGGATAGGGCCACTCCCTCACTATAGGCTCGACACGTCTTCTGAATTGGGCATTCTTCACACTTGGACCGTGGTGTACATATTGTCGAGCCGAGTTCCATCAACGCCTGGTTCCATTGCCCCGGTATGGCACTAAACTCCACTTCTGGGTGATTAGATACCTTCTTGATCAACTCGTCGGCAACCTTCCAGAGCAAATCGGAAGACCTCTTGTCTTTCACATCGAAGTAAAGGCCCAGCTGTCGGCTCAGCACTCTGGCAACGTTGCCATCCAACACTGGTTCAGCTCGTCCGAATGCAATGCTAGATATAGCACCGGCAGTGTACTGCCCAATGCCTGGCAGCTGTAGCAAGCCAGAAACTTCGTTTGGCATCATCTGTGATGGTTTGGACACGACAGCTTTCGCGCCTTCGTGCAGTCGCGTTGCCCTTGAGTAATAACCTAGGCCTTTCCAGGCGGCCAGAACCTCGTCGTGTTTCGCTTCGGCAAGATCCTGCACCGCAGGCCATTTTTCAATCCAGTTCCTAAAGTATGGGATGACTGTAGAGACTCGAGTCTGCTGAAGCACTGTAACTGCATCAGCGTTTCCTCCTATCAGCGTGTTCTCGCAGCGCACGTGATAACGCGTGTCGACGCGTAAAGAATTCTTCTACGATTTTGGCTCTTGGCTTACTTACTGACTTCACTGACCCATACCTCGTATGCCCTCTTGTTCAGTGTTTGCGTAATGTTTTCCTCTGGTCCATCGTGGTAAGATCGATCGAGCCATGGCTTCCTCCACGGCATGGTCCTAGAATCTTCCACGCCTTTGAACCAGCCCAAGAGCGCGTCATGCTGGGTTTTGTCCTCAATAAGAAGAGAATAGTGGTACGAAGACGAGTGGGCACGCGCTGGTGGCAGAGCCGTTGTGACAGGCTGTTCGGGTCTTTCGAAACAGTTCGATGTTGTGGCCTTGAGACTGGACCTTGTCGACGTTGCCTTGTTAGCTTTCGATGTCGCTGCGCGGCGCGGTGGCATTGCGCAGAGGAGCCTGGACTGAATGATCTTGACGTGAATGGTGAAGGTTGATGTTGTTGCAAAGAAGCTGGCGTGCAGCTATTGGTCGGTGCGGACGCGTCTCGATCGCGCTACTTAGGTAACGTTAGCGCAGGCTGATTGCACAACGTCGACATTGACCGACGGCATGTGCATTCATGCAAGAACGTGATCAATGCATCACAGCGTGGATCTCGAAACGAACAATGCTCAGGGTCATGTCAAGATGCCAAATTATACATTCAGCGCGATGCGCGTAACTACTAGTCTACCAGAACATAGTCTGGCTCCATGGTAGCTTGAGGTGATGCCGGACAGTAGGGTCCATCATCCGGACCCGCAGCCTATCGCTAGGAGGGGCTCCATTTAAATAATTGAATCTACATAAACAGAAATATTGAACATCAGGGCAGTAGTAATACGCTGGACGAAAACGCAATGCGGTAGCAAGACTTCAAGAGGACAGGTTTGGTATCATGCGAAGGCAGGTCTCGAGTAAACAAGAGACAAAGTGCAGGAACAACGTGACTTCGTGAACCCCCCGTGGTTGATCGACCGTGAACGCCAAAGAAGACAAAAACCAATAGTTGCTTCTTTCAAATCAGAAGGCTTTGTCGAGCAGAAGTGGGTGGTAGTGGGAGTGGCATGTTCGGCGGCGGCGCAGGAAGAGGCATATCGGGCGGCGGCGCAGGTGGTGGCAGGCCTATTACTGGCATGCTCTTGCGTGACACAAGGTTCTTCGACAACATCGGAGTTTGGAGGGAGGCTTGTTGCCTCAGAGCACCAGTACTAGGACTCGAGTGCAAAGCTGTGTTTGCGCTCAAGGCTGGAGGAGATCGTAGACCTGTGCCAGGCACAAAGGATGGCGATGAGGAGATTGCGATCGTTGGGCGGATCGAAGACAGGAAAGGAGCGGGGTCAGATCGGATCTGCACAGATGTTGGACGACGGAGTGTTTGAGACTGGGCCGAGTGCAGTGTGGGTGCATGGGACGACAGCGGGGTCATTCCTGCTGCTGCCGTGGAAGACCGTGGGGGTGCGGTTACAGAGCGATTAGCCAAGGTCGCTAGAGATGGGGAAGCTGAAGCTGGCACTGCTGAAGCTCTTCGTTGGACTGCATTAGGGGAATTGGCATGCTGAGCTTGCGGACGAACTGGAAAGGGTCGAAGGAAGGGCTTTGGCGTTGTTGAGATGCGACGTTGACGAGAGGGATCAGATTTGAAGGGGGCCAGCGGAGAAGGAGCTTGCATAATGTGCGATGATGAGTGACCGGCCGATTGACGGAAGACAGATTGGGGTGGAGCGGGCGCCAGCTCGCGGGGTGGTGGAGAAATGGTTCTGTCTCGAGAGATCGTGCTGTAGCTACCGCTGTTGAATCTCACGGGACTATCTTCACGGTCTTTGACGGCAACAGAAGCCGCAGCTTGGTCCGACTTTTCAGGGTTCGACTGAGAAGAAACCGAGCGTGTCTGACTGGCAATATGTGCGGTAAGACCCTTAGCCGCCACGAATGGGGGCGCAGGCGTCGGCACCTTTTCCACTGCCGCGTGAGGTATGAATTCAGGCTCAGGTATCTGGTCTTCCTGCAATTTTGGGGCCGTGGGGCCATAAAAGGAATGCCGCTGTCGCGTCGCAGGTGCTTCGACAGACGTGGAGTTGTCCTCGTTCGTGACTGGCAAGGGTTGCACAGATCTCCGACGGAAACCCGTATCACTGCTAGGATTGGAGTGAAGTGATCGGAAGGGTCGGAACGACTCGGTCTCTGTTACTGGGGCAAACACTTCCACGAGAGGAGACTGTGGAATAGGTGAGGAGTCCCGAGAGGTATTCCTGGTCCCAGTACCAGATGCCGATGTTGCACTGGACATGTACGAGAATCGCGATCGTCCTCTTGACTGGTCAAACTGCATTTGGTCCTGCGAGATTGGTGTAGATGACGCTGAGGGTACCTCGGCTGACTGGCGCTTGATGCTCTGCCGAGAGGATTGGTCACGGGTCGAGCTGGCTATGCTAGGTGTTCGTTCCGTGCGATTGCCTTCCGACTCTAAGGTAACAACCTTGAGTGGGACCGCATGATACGACTGGTGTGGCGAATCCACAGGAGCTATCTTGGTGATGACATTGGGATCCCGCTGCACCAGATATCGATGGCTCGTTTCAATAGACTGCTTGCCAGAAGAACCGTCGATCGAAGATGACGCCCTCGTTGACTCATCCTTGGCCCTCTGACCGCCATTATTCTCGATCTCTTTTCTCACTGTGGTCATCCAAGCATCCATCTCCTCTGCGCTTTCCAAGACTAACAGGAAGCTAGTCGCGGCCCTTTTCCCAATGGCGTTCTGTGTCCGCAGCCTGGACAGGAGTGTACTTTTGGGCCCCATCTCGATCGTACCGTCGTCGTGAGCATGGCTGGATATCTGCAGTACCCAATGCTTGCCGGGAATCAGATCGCACGCAAACGCTGCTGAATCTTTGCCAAGCTTCAACACCTTTTCAGGTAGACGATCGAATGGCCCATCGCCTGCGTACTGCATAATGTAGCCTGACGTGACGAGGATGTAGATTTTGTTGATCAGTTCCGGCGCGACTGGATTGAGAACCGAATTGGATATCAGTCGCTTGTGCGACTTCTCTAGCTTCTTTGTTTCGGTGCTGTTTTCCTCAATTATAGACAAATCGCGTGCACTGTCTAATCTTTCTCGTATCAGCTCAGCTTGTCGCCGCTGACTTTGTGTCCGCATCAAAACTTCGGGAGGGAAAACGCATGCTTGCACGGTAGCATGTTTGACCGACTGTGGGAAGGCTTGGAATAGCGGCGGAGGTTCCCAATGTCCAGAATCGGTATCTGGAGGCAGAGGCTTCATGGACATTGGGCGGAACATCAAACTTGACCGCGATCGTACCGACTGTTGTGCAGAGGGCGAAGGATTCTGCCTCAAGGCTGACTTGGACGGCACGGTGGGTTTTGGAGGTGTCTGTGGGCGCATGGGAATGGCAAGTCCAACCTCTGTGTGACCTCGAGCTCTTTCCACTTTCGGACGACTAAAGAGGTTGAACAACGACATCTTCGATGATGCGCGCGCAAGCTTGGGTACCTTGTTCTGATCTGAACTGGGGCCGGAGATGGACAGAGAGGCCGTCTCGCGGAGGTTGACCGTCGATCGAGTGAAGCGCCATTTTGAGCTGGCCAAGTTGCGCAAGCTGTGGTTATCTTCTGAAGCCATGGCGGATGCAGCCGGGTTGGTTTGTGGCGTGATTACTGCATGTAATCGGGTACGGACGTGCAGCGACGATGGATGTGAAGAGTATTTCACGGTCTCTGTGCAATTGCTGGGAGGAGGGTGTCGAGATGTACGATCCGGCAAGAGTGTGGTACAGTGACTGAGAGGGTGATTTGCTGAATTTTACGGCGAACGCCTCCGCGGACCAGACAGAGCAAGGATGATGCTGATGGAGAGGAACTGAAGAATGTGTTGGTAAACAGCGGCGCTTTGACGAAACAAACTGCTGGGTTCGGTGATCAAGCAGACTGTGGTGAAAATGTACAAATTACGAATTGAAGGGGTTAACGAGCGTTCTATGTCCAGTATGGCGATAGGGGAAGCGGAAACGAATATCAAACGAGAGGACAGGACGTGAGCCCCTTGGGACAAGAATTGGCAGCAGTTATGGAAGCAGCTGAGAAGGGAGGCAGGGCCTGAAACACGTCTCGACGACAAGGCGATGGTAGAAGAAGGAAAGTGGCGGAGATGCTAGCTGCCGCGAACAGTCGCTCTATTCGTGGCCATGCGCAGCCTGGGGCTCTCGCTGTGTGATCTGAAGGCCGCAGCGACCTCAGGGCGGCCCCTTTTGCGGTGCAGAATGAACGGCGCCGCCACGCTAATCGAAGTTGGTCCAAGGCTACCCCTGCGGGTGTTTGACGAGACCCGCGACGGTGCAGCTCGGCGACAACGTCTTTGCACAGGGCTGCTGCTTGCTATATAACTGACCCACATCCGGCTGTTCGAGGGGTCTTTGCTTGTTTACCGTGCAGTGTTTCGTGGGTGACATTTGCTACGTCGGGCCTGAGGTAGAGGTAGCCTGCACTTGGCGCTGCCGGTTTGACTTCTGTTGACAGACGCAGGCCAGGCCGATAGTGGAGGTTATTTAACGGATTGGAGCCCGACAATAAACTTTGTCTGGACCTTCATATTTGGTGGAGTTTGTCGGCACATCAAACGCGTCCTGGATGCGCGCCGCCTCTTGCAGGGATTATTGCCGGTTAAGCACCACTATCAGCTGTAATTTGATGAAGCCCGAATTTTCAGTGTTGAATACTCCTACAGTCCATTTTGCCAAGGTGGAAGAATGCATGGCAAGGCCTGTAAGTTATGTCTGTTCGAACGCGTTCTGCTGCTTGAGAGACTCCAGCAGCAGATCTGAACAGGACACGTGCATGTGTGCTGTCTTTCCGAGTGTTGCTTTCTCAGTCACCTCTGTATTGGTAAGATCGACATTGGCGTGCAAAAGTTAGCTAGAACCGACATCCTCAGCGCCGGCTATTGACGTGCGACGGGTTAGCGGAGTTTGACATCGACACGTTCCGTGCAACACGACAGAATGGTAGAATGGTATCACACCGAGGCCCATGTTGGGAGGTCGGTGTCATTGCAAGGCCACCCACACGCGAATGGTCTTGCACGAGACCCTCACCCACACGCAACGTACGCTGTGCCATGAAGACCGGCCGCGCGCCCTGCTCGCCGGTGTCACAAACGTAAGGGCACCGTTCTTCCATCACACCAGTCTGTGCTCTGCATGCGCTCCATTACGAGGGGCTCCCTGATAGAAGCGATGGATCGAGACGCGTGAGAATCGCGCTGGTTGTCTGGGTGTTTGGTTGTTTGGTTTTTTTTTGTATATGTGAACAACGCGCGTGTCGAAATGAGGGTAATATACCAGCATGCGCGTTGCTTGGGACCTTGTCGTTGGCGGTCCCAGACTTTGCCAGGCGTACCTGCATCAATCGAGCAGGCTAGGAGCGCCTGTCGTGCGTCATCAGCCCCGCGTTGCGAGTGGTTGCGAGCTGCCTAGCCGCCTAGCTACCTATCTTAGCACTCTACATAGTAGCTATCTTCAACGGCCAAGTCTCACCCCACCATATCAAAGCACCTGTACAAGGAATCCGGGACTTTGAATTCTGCAACCTCAAAGCCGGCATCTGGCATCTGGCATCTGGAATCTGAAGTCTGATACCTCCAACTTCGAATCTTGAATCCCAATCCGGAGTCTCAAGTGACGTCTGCGATCAGCTCACCGCGCTCGCTACCACGAGGAGTGCCGCGGTCACATGAGCACAGTGTTCCTCCGTCCGTTTCCAGCGACCTCACTCCACACCACCGCCCTCGATGGCCCCGCCAGACTTAAACACGCTGCCCGCCTCACCTCTGCAATCGCCCTCTGCCTCCAACGGCACTTCACGTAATCACTCGCCCTCCGCTTCGCGCAGCATGGCCGCCTCGCCGCACTCGCTGGCTGCTACGGCGGCAATGAACGCAGGCATCCAGAACGAAGACCAGCGTCGCACTTCTTCCGGTAGCATGCGGAGAGATGTGGAACGCGCACGCCGCCGCTCCAGCATCCGCATGAACCTGAACCTCAACGACCCGGCTGTGCCCGCGCCCGGCGAGATGCAGCAAAGTCCATCAGCTCGTAGTCGAGGCCCATGGCCGCATAGCCCGCACCATGAACGCGCCCCAAGTCTCGGCGAGCTGCACCAGGAGCTCGAGTACGAGCAGGAGGGGCAGGTGGTACGCAGAGAGCATGCCTGTGTCTTCTGTGCTGATGCTGACGCTGACGGTGAACAGAACCGCCTTCTCAACATGATCCGCCAACAGCAAACCCAAATCGACACCCTGACGGCCGGTCAGCAACAACCCTCCAACTCGGCTGTCGACGACAGCACCCCCACCTCGGAGCGCTCCATGTCACTCTCACGGTCGCACTCGCAGGCTGCACACGCACCCCACTCAGCAATATCGCCCCTTCCTAGCGCAGCACAACCACGCTCACGCTCACCTTTCAACATCAGCCGACAGTCGTCATTCGCAGACCGCTCAAGAGGTGGCAGCCACGCTGGTTCGCCTGCTCTGCGCCCCTTCCCCGGTGCGCCGCATGACATCCACGAGATGCTACCTAGCCCGGCAACAAGCAGGGACGAGGGCGCCTTCTACCAGGCAGAGACACAGAACTTGACTAGGGAGAACCAGATGCTGAAGCTGAGGATTAGGGAGCTCGGTACGTCCATGCTGGTGCGTTTCAACGGTGAGGATGCTAACTATCGACAGAGCGACAGCTCTCAGACATGAACCCAACAAGCCAAGTCGCTCACTCACCTGCTGTCCATTCGAGCTTGGCTCCTGCAGCCGGCCGTGACAGTGCCGAACACGGCACCGCGACTGAGCGCGTCCCGACTTCGGCGACATCAGCGGAATGACACGTCTCTTTGATTCAAATTGGCGGCAAGGCGTTTGAGAGGCAATATGCATGGCAGGAGAAACGACGCAATGACTAGCATGGGACGGCGTTCAGGATACTAACATTCTCCTCTGCAATGAAAACACCCATTTGGGTCTATCTTTTTCTCACCGACTGATTCTCCAGGCAGAGAGATACAAGTCCGTTGAGCGAACATCCCAGTCACCAGCGAGTGCGAATTCCGTTTACAATGCACGATGGTGTTCATGGATAGATGTGAAGAAGAATATAGCATGGTGTAACTGCAGACATGTGCACTAATCAGATATGTCATGACGCTCATCTACTATGCAGTCCAATTCGCTCTGCTCTGTTCTGTGATGCGCTGATCTGATCCATAACACCATACACCAGCTAACCCATGCAAATGACCCGGACCCAGACCGAATTTCCCTCTCAAACGCTTCTACTGCACCCACGTGGGCACAGGTATCGCACCGCACCGCATCGCATCGCCGCGCCCAGGCCCTACTCGTCTTCGGTTTCCTCCACCGTCGCCCGCGGCGGGCGCTGTGTCACGTCCCCTGTAGCTGCGGGCGCAGATTCCAAACCGGTTGGTTGCGGTGCGGCGTCAGCGGCTACGGGTTCCTGCTGGGGCTGCTCGTCGTCGGCAATCTCCTCGACGTGGCCGTGCTCGTGGTGGTGGTGTTGGTGCTGGTGTTGGTGCTCAGGAGGTGTGGGAGCGCCCTTCCTGCCCTTGGTTGGCTTGCCCTCACCGTTTGCTTTTGCGGCAAGTTTGGCGGCTTTCTTTTCCTTCTTGGCGATCTTCTTGTTCTTGATGTCTTCGGGGGTCTGGTGGGGAGGTTAGTCTCAAAGCTGCAGACGAGAAAGTGGCAGACTTACCTCTTGCCATGCCCACAGAGGTCTAAAGGAATCGAAGAAGCCTACATCCTCGAACAAGTTGGGGTACAGCCATAGGCCAGGTGGCGCAGCGAACATGGAGATGATGAACAAAATCAATCGCACAATCGCCATGGCGAAGAAGAGTCCAATCAGGCCTAGCATGCCCATACTCAGGTACCACACACCCTGCCTGAGGAAGAGTGGCCATAGCGGGAACAGCACAACAGCAATGACAAGCACAAGCGCACCAGCAGCATACAGCTTCTGCTTCCATTGTGAGCCCTCGTACAGCCAGATGTAGTAGTTGTCGTCGTTGGCTTCCTGGTGCTGCTCGATTCTGACGGTCCATAAACCCTTGACGCGCTTGGGCTTGGCGTGGTTGTGACCGTCGTGAGCGGTTTCGGGGTCGACCTTTGTGACGCGAAGCGCGAGGAGGGACAGGGGAAGCAACTTGAACGTGTTCTCGGCTGAGGCGCGATCGTTCACTTCGGGAAGGAGGGGGTTCTTTGCGCGCGCTTTTTGATAGGCAGGTGATGAAAGAGCACGGATCGCTCGAAGGACTACAGTTTTTGTCAGTACAGCTGAGAGTGACGGGCACATTTTCGCCTACCTCGGAACATATCCTTGCGCTTCTCGTCGTGAATGACTGTCCTAGGTTTCAAATCTTGCGACTTGAGGAAGTTGGCTACCGCAATAGCTTCAGGCTTCGGCGGCCCGGGCTGAATTGGCTGTTGCTGTTGCTGCTGCTGCTGTTGCTGGGCTCGTTGTTGCGCCTGCATCTGCGCTTGGTGCTGCGCCATCGCTTGTGCCTTGAGCCTCTGGACGTATTCCTGCACCGAGATTCCGTGCTTCTCTGCCTCGGCGGCGAGCTGGCGCTGCATCATTTGGATCTGCTCGGGCGTGGGCTGCTGGCCAGGTTGAGGCATGCCTGGCGGGGGTCCTTGGAACTGGCCCTGGGGAGGGCTTTGGGGCGGCCCTTGTGGTGGTGGTCCTTCCGTCTCGGACATTCTGTATTGTGTGTATGTTTTTGTGTACGGTAGAGAGTCGATGTCTGTGGGTGCAACTCTGGCACAGTCAAAGGAGTGTGAGGATTGGGGTGACAGGCTCGTGGGGTGTTTGTTATACACGGCCGTTAGAGCCACATTTCAGTCGGAGAGCATGCAAGCGCCGATCGTCATGGTGACTAAGCAAGAGTGTACATTTAAAAAAAATTCACATCTTGCGCATCCTTTCGCTTCACCACAACGTTCCTCTCGCAACACTCACCACCATGGCACTATCCTCGCTGCACGCTGCGCGCTGCTTCTGTTCCAGTGCTTCGCATCTATGCTCATTGCGAAGGACTGGCTTGACAGGCTGTTGTCAGCAACCGTCAGGCTTACTCAGATCTGTTCACCTCAGTACGGTAGGTGTGTGGCCCAGCGTGCCACGATGCTTGCCTGTCCTTTCTCGTTTGTTGGGGCGGCGCCGGGAGGATCTGCGGCGGTCTGCGCACATTGAGGCGCTGCCTCGTACCGCCTGGCTTATGCAGTGCCACGGACATGCAACCTCGAGTAACACAAGACAAGCAACCTAGTCGCCAACGACAGCGTTGGTCTCCGATGTAGGTGTCGAAGTTGATGTAGACAGGTTAAGGTGCATCTTGTAGAGATTTGATGCCATGTATCACCTCACCAACACTCTGGGACTTATCTCCATGTCTTTGACTGGACCATGATATATCCCTATTTTGGTGTGAGGCAGATTGAAGAACCCCTTACTCATCGCGGTAGTCTTGCCTTTGGTTTGGCTTCAGCGATCCATCAATCAGGGTCGACATATAGCAGTCAGTGTACAGGACTCGACTCGTTTGGGAGTCGGTGACATGGCGCTACCAGGCCTGCGTCTTGATGGTGTTGTGGTTCGGTGCTTTTGCTCGTCATGTCCTGAGAAGACGTGCAGTCATTTCAGTGCCCTTTCAGTGCCACAAGCTATTCTTTGCTGATTTGTTTCGTGGCATGCAGCCGTGCCAGACTGGGGTGCGGCGCCTGTCAGAGACGAAGAGTAAGCCGCCAGGGTGGGGTGTGCGGCGCAATCTAAAGCAGACACAACGGCTCAGCCAAGGCCCCGCAAGCAATAGAATAACAGCTACCAGTATAGCGATTGTATCAGCCGGGGCCGGGCGCGGACTCGATTAGGCGCAGTTGGCTGCAGCTGTCTCCGCAGAGAATGGCACAGACGGGTGGTTAGTGGGGAGCATGGCGCAGGCCGGGTAGGCGGCGTGATTGGCGTGAGGAGCTGGCAGCGGTGGCCGCGATGTGCGGCTAGCAGCGTGATGTGTGGTGGTAGGTGGTAGGTGGTACCGGTAGGCAGTGTAGGCGTTTCTTGCGTGGAAGCGTGCAGCGTCTTGCATTTGCTGGTGTGCTAATGCTGCACTCTTGCTTTCTGGCGGGCTGCATCGTGCCAGAACCTGCTTGCCCGTGCCGCCTTGGTTGTTGCGGCTTACCTTGTGGGCGCCCCCAGACGGGCCTGATGCAGGCAGGGATGGCTCCAAGCCACCGGTCGAACGACTTGGTTGTGTGGACGTCGGCACGAGTGGATGGGCCAACGCCTGCCTAGGATCCGCTGCGTTGCACCTTGCACCTCGTCATCTCGCCGCAACGCCGCGACGCCGTCCATGCCGTCAAAAAGCACGCCTGCCCGCGAAGAGCTCAGGTCCAACCCTCCTGTGCTCCTGGCCCACCCGCGCTCGTGACACCGCCGTCGTCGAAACGGTCCCCGGCCAGCGCAAGGCAGCGACCCTGTGCACCTCGAGCGCCTTCGCCCTCTGCCCTACACGCGGCTCCCGTCCGTGGGTGCTTTGGCGATCCAAGCCTGGGTGTGACGCGCATTCCGGCACCGACGACAACCTGCCCTGCGCCCTGCGACATAGAGACGGCGCCCTCGCCCGTACATAGACACCGCCCCGTCGCCCAGACATACAGACTGGCCCCTCGCCTGCCGGCCTCTCCCCGCTACCTCGTCTGTTCGCGTGCACGACTCCCATACACGCCAGCACTCCCACCGTGCATACCACGCATACCACGCATACCGTGCACGCCTCTAGTCGTACCGCACCCCCAAACCCAGCCATCGCCGCCCTACTGCCCGTCTGCAGCAACCGACCGACCCACCAACCGACCGACCGACTCTGCGGACGACCCGAGGCGCCCTGGCCCCCATCAGCAAGACATGCCAACTGCAGCACGCGGGCGACAATGGTGAAGCTGTGCAGTGGGCCGCCAACCCTTGCTAACCAAGACGTCCAAGAGCGCGCAGAAGACTCCCTCCGTGCACGCCAGGCCCCGCAGCCACCCTCACAATGACTATGGTCCGGCAATATCCCCCGCAGCCGCAGCCACCGCTGCTCTCCCTGCCAGGCCCCTACAGCAACAGTAGTAACACCAACACCAACACCAACACCAACAACAATGACCACAGCCACAGCCACAGCCATAGCCACAGCAACAGCAACAGCCACCCTCTCGCCCCTGCCCATCCCTCCCTCTTCCGCCACAACAGCACCCCAGACGGCATCGGCCTCGGCCAGCGCCCGGCCCAGTACGCCCACCCTCTCTCCAGGCACAACTCGTACACCTCACAAACGTCTGAATCTGGCCGCGTGAAACCTCCAGAGCACATGCTCCGCCGTAAGACGCCGAATGGAATCCTTGCAGCCGCCTACGATGGCACTTCAGTCGAGGACAACGGAGCGCCGCATGCAACCAAGCACATTCTGCTCCCAGTTACCGCAGAGTCCACCATGCCGTTTGGCATGAAACAAGACCTAGCCCTGCGCTCACCCAGCCTCAACGGCCCCTACGCACCCTTCCAGCGTGAGAGATGCTCGGAATGGAGCCCGAGTTTGTACTTCGAGACTGGCTCGGGGAGGACAAGTCAGCACATCCCTCAGATCGACTCCATGCTGAATCAAATCCCTCCGCTGCAGCAAACGCAGCTGCCCTATCAGATGTACGGCCAACAGTTTGGTGGAGTCATGGGCCCTGGCATCCAAAGCCCGTTCGCACCAACCGTGTCCAACGATCAAGGGCCGTTCGGTCCATATTGGCCTGATGGTGCTTATGTCCCCTACCAGCCTGCTGCAATGCGCGATCCTCGCTATTTGCACCATCCTGGCCACAACTGGGCGCACCTTCCACACCACACGTACATGGCACGAGGCTACAGCAATGCCCTACCTGGCGGTTCTGGCTTCGCTCCACAGTCTTACCAATTCAATCAACCTAATCTATACCAGAACCCCAGTGCACTGCCTCTTGAATTTTCAGCTTTTGCACCAGCCCATGAACTAGGTTTCCAAACACCAAGCTTGCCGCCTCATGTGCTTCAAGCGCGTCCGGACTATTTTGCTTCTGGTCAATCGACACCCGTCCCGGGACAGTCTCCTGTTTCGACGTCGCTCGCTGAGTACGGGCCTCAATCACTGAATGGACAATCCAGGGAGAAGGTATTTGCTTGGGCTCACACAGTCTACGTAGATCTCCTCAAATTCTTGCAGTCAACGAGGAAGGCGAACATGCAGCAGAATCACGGCCGCCAGCCACATAGGCCTCACATATACCCAAAGCCGCCTCGACAGCCAGGAGCAAACTTCGGACATGACTCCAGCAACAGCACTTCCAAACTATCCCACAGACGCCTTTCATCTCCTTCCATCAGTTCGCAGTCACCCTTTCAGCCCCCCTTAGACAAGGCTTCCAGACGGCCTACGCATTATCGGTCGGCGTCGTCATACTCCTCGACTGGACTTGACTCCAGCAGCCAACGGCAACCTTGGCAGCATGCGAGTCAGCAACACCCAATGCTAGCTCAAGTACCTGGCATGGATCCTGTGCGTACCTTACGTCGGACGTCAGGATCGGTTTCAAGCGTACACCAGGGGCTACGCTCAGATGTACCTCCGAGTATGACAGCTGCATCGGCGCTGGAAGCGATGACGAAGCATTGCGAAGAGAGTAACTGGAAGTGGATTGATGGCATCCTGCTCGGTGGATGTCTTGCTTATGCTTTGGGAGACTATCAAAAAGCGCAGAATTGGTACAAACACATCCTCACCTTGGACGGTGACCATGTGGAGGCTATATCCAACCTCGCAGCTACGGTCCTTGCGCTTCAGCAAAAACAGGATGCGGAACGCTATTGGAGACGAGCTGTTAAGCTACGTCCAAGCTACTTCGAGGCTGTGGAACACCTCATTGGCCTGTTGTGTAGTGACCAGCGAGGACGCGAAGCTGTTCAAATCATTGAGGAAGTCGAACGCTCCTTGCGGTTTGCTAGGAGGGCCGACGCCCTCAGAAGCCTCGAGCTTGAGAGTGAACGTCCACGCTCCGGGGTAAGTGAATCGCCCGGCTTATCCGAAGCTTCAGACAAACCGCTGTTCGAATTCGAAGGAGAAGATGAATCCATCTTCAAAGATCTCGATGAGCTCCCCGGCTCAGATCAACCCGGCTTTGGCTCCAGTGGATATGCAATACCTGGATGCGACAATGGCCGTATCCTTGCCTTGGTACATGCTAAAGGTAATATGCTGTATGCCCTGGGCAATAACGTTGACGCCGCGAGAGCTTTTGAAAATGCTGTTCTGATCGGAGCTGGAACGCAAGCTAACGGCATCGGTGGTTTGATCAAACGTATCCTCTCTGTCGTTGGCTACGAGGCTTCAGAACGGTCACCAGGCGGTCGTCGAGTAGCTCCGTCCACGGACCCGGTCCTCCTTCCACCAGACTCTGCGACTAGGACTGCACACTTGTGCTTCCCTCCCCATGGTCAACTGCCAGGTCTTGTACATGTTGCGAGCGAGGGGATGGCACGCAAAGCGGCCATCTCGACGACCAGCAATTCTCTGTTATCGTTGGCAAAGATCTTTCAGGATGGTATGGCGACCAACTCGCCGAAAACTGCAACCTACCAGAGCAATTTCGGCGTGCGCGAAATTCTGGCTCTTTACTACCTATCTCTGTCACTGCAGCCAAGTCCATCTACTGCAAACAATGTGGGTATTTTACTTGCGAGCGTGCAGCAATCGGCGCCCTCCAAGCCCATACCCGTTTCGAATCCAACACCTTACCCTCAGATACCGGGACTGGTCCCGGGCAGCGGCGTTGCACTTGCACTTGCATACTACTACTACGGCTTACAGTTGGACAAACGTCACGCGCATCTCTACACAAATCTTGGTAGCCTACTTAAGGATATTGGCCAGCTGGACGTAGCCATCTCCATGTACGAACAAGCGGTCCACTGCGACCAGAATTTCGACATTGCACTCGCCAACCTGGCCAATGCTGTAAAGGATAAGGGACGCATCAGCGACGCGATTGTATACTATAAACGAGCTGTCAAGTCCAGTCCCGACTTTGCAGAGGCAGTGTGCGGGCTTGCGAACGCTCTTAACTCCGTGTGCGGTTGGAACGGCAGAGGAGGCATTGCTGAAGGTCAAGGCGCACGAGACCGTTGGCATGTCGACGAGAATGGCATGCTTCTGGATGCAAGGATTCCAGGTGCCTCCAGCTCGGGCTGGATCCATAAAGTCGTAAAGCTAGTCGAGAAGCAGCTCGCAGACGGTGAAGGCTGGGGACGTGGAACCATGAACGAGCGCTTCGTCAAAGATGTCTGTCGCCCACTTGCCCTCACTGATGCTTCTACGGAGGATATCAAAGACAAACAAGACAGTATAGCGGCAGCTGTAGCTGGTTGGAGAGGCCAGAAATGGGAAGGTGCACGCATAGTGCGCCTGGTCGAGCGTGCCGTCAAGCGACTGACTTGGCAGTGGTACCAGGACCGATATGTGACTGGCAAGGAACGAGGACCGGAAAGCTACACGAGACCACATTTGCCCGCCGCACTGACGGTGCCTGCGGCGCCTACGGTCCTCCCATTCCACACGTTCACATGTCCCATGTCTGCCGAACAAATTCGGTTGATCTCCCAACGGAACGGACTGCGTATCTCATGCTCGACTTTGAGGGCTCCTTGGCTCCCAACAACGGTATTCCAGCCGCCTCACCCACCCAAACCATATCTGAAAGTCGGCTATGTCTCATCAGACTTCAACAACCATCCCTTAGCACACCTCATGCAATCGGTGTTCGGCTTGCACGATACAAGCAAGGTAAAGGCATTTTGTTATGCAACTACCGCAAGTGATGGCTCTGAGCACCGCAAGCAAATCGAGAGAGAGTCACCCGTCTTTCGCGATGCCAACAATTGGTCAGCTGAACGACTTGTCAATCAAATCATCAAAGACGGCATACACATTTTGGTCAACCTCAACGGCTACACCAGGGGAGCGCGTAACGAGGTTTTTGCTGCTCGCGCAGCTCCGATCCAGATGTCATTCATGGGGTTTGCCGGAACACTCGGCGCAGAGTGGTGCGACTATCTTCTTGCTGACGACACTTCTGTGCCGCCAGATACTCTTCGCCAGTGGCGTCGCAACATTGACATGGAAGATGCCTTGGTCGACGAGAATAGTGGAGGGTCCGACAAGGACTGGATCTATGGAGAGAACATTGTTTTCTGTCGTGACACATTTTTCTGTTGCGACCATCGACAGAGCGCACCCGATGCGCAAGGGAGGCAGCCCAATTGGGAAGAAGAGCAGGAACGGAGATGGGCTATGCGCAAAGAGATCTTCCCACAGCTACGGGACGATGCGATTATCCTCGGTAACTTCAATCAACTGTACAAGGTATGTTTGTAGGCCTATCATATGGGTCCCAAGACTGACTCAAGCACAGATCGAGCCCACGACGTTCCGGACCTGGCTGCGCATACTACAACGCCTGCCAAAAGCCATCTTATGGCTCCTGCGATTCCCCGACTTGGGCGAGACCAACCTCAAACAAACTGCGCTCATGTGGGCAGGCCCCGAGGTCGCTAACAGAGTCATTTTTACCGACGTTGCGCAAAAGCATCAGCATATCTCTCGTGCTAGAGTATGCGACCTCTTTTTGGACACGCCAGAGTGCAACGCCCATACAACCGCCGCCGATGTGCTCTGGTCCGGTACTCCCTTGCTTACGCTTCCACGGTATAAATACAAGATGTGCTCTCGCATGGCAGCATCAATTCTCAAGGGCGCATTACCAAAGTCCCCGGACGGCGCACAAGCTGCGAAAGAACTCATCTCAGCCAATGACGATGACTATGAAGAGAAGGCCGTTCGCCTCGGCAGCGACTGCATCTACCAAGGTCACCGCGCAGCGGGACGACTAAGCGAGCTTCGCAAGATGCTCTACGAATCACGATGGACGAGCGCACTTTACGATACCGCGCGATGGGTCAGAGACCTCGAAGAAGCGTATCAAATCGCTTGGAGAAAATGGGAGAGGGGCGAGGGCGGCGACATTTGGCTGAAAGACACAGCATCCGCACGAGTAGAAGAGGTTGCATAACCAGCTGCGACAACGAAAGAGACGGGGAGACGTACTGAAGTTGGGTAAGCACTGACTTCTGTTCTGGAAGTAATTGCACCACGTTCTTGGATTTAGCGAGCGCACGTACACACCGCACTGCAGTTGTTTTGTTGAATTGAGCCTACACAGGCTCTGATACCCCCATTAGTTCAGATCTACGCAATCGTTGGTATAGCACTACACTTTATGGAGTTGTAATGAGAGATGGGCTGGATAAGGAGGAGGTTGAAGAATCACTGTTGCGGGAGTGAATGCATTATAGGCGTTTGGCTTGGAGTAGATTGTATCCTTTAGATGCATCAAAGCATATTGGAAGCAGTCGGTGCTTCTGCAACAAGTTTCTCCTTGTATTTGCTGGTAATTGGGGACCTCAATGACACGCGTACCCAACCTTCAATTGTCTAAGCCTCGCAAAATACCATAGATAACCCAGTAAGGCTGCATATGATCCTGATCTTCTCCAGGGCCTTCCCTGAGCTAATTCAGTTTCGAATTAGACGCAGGCCAACCTCAAGTCACGCCTTCCTTGATTTGGCTAGAGGCGGATGAACAACTGCCCGCTGCGGATGAACTTGTGCACATAAACACCATGAAGACCCCTTAAACAGGCATCGCAATAGCAAAGTTGAAATGATTCTCTACGCCGAAGGCAGTATTATGCTGGCAGTACGAATGATAGGGTCGGCCGAGCCAAAGACAGCTGGGCGGTGCCTGGGACGAAGGATGTATAAAGAGATGGGCTGAGATGTTGGGAAAAGAGCATCAACATTTCAAGCTACTCAGTATTGCAAGCAACACAGCAACGCTCAGATCCGAATTCATCGTCAACCTATCACCGCAAAATCTGTGCATCATCTTTTCAACATGTCCGCTCCCACACCTAAGCCAACCCTCGCCTTCTTCGGCGCAACAGGCGGCGTCTGCAACACGACTCTAGCCCTCGCACTCAAAGCCGGTTACCACTGCACGGCATTAGCACGCACACCGCAAAAGCTGGCTGATATGCTACGCACCGTCCACAACGTTTCCTCTGAAATTCTCGACAAATATCTCACCATCCACGCCGGCGACATCAAAGACGTGCCCGCCATCTCCCGGGCCCTACTCGACCCACTCGACGCCTCGCGCCTCGTAGACACCATCGTCTTCGGCATCGGCAGCTACCCCAAATTCCAATGGAGTCTCCTCCAACCCATCACCCTGCAAGACACCAAGGTCTGCGGAGACGGCACCCGCAGCATCTTCGCCGCCATCTCGAGCCTCGCAGAGCAAAGCATCGCATCGACACGCACAGGCGCTAAACCCTTGTTCGTCAGCATTTCCACCACGGGTATCACCACCAAGACCCGCGACGTGCCGCTCCTCCTCGTCCCGTTGTACCACTGGACTCTGCACGTGCCGCATATGGACAAGCAGGTAGCCGAACAGCTGCTCATCAACGATAACAACCAGCACATCCGAGACTGCGTCGTCGTTAGGCCCACGCTCCTGACGGACGCTGCGCCAAAGGGAGTCGATGCGCTGCGTGTCGGCTGGGAGTGGAAGGGCGAGGAGACGGAGAGGGATGGCGTCAAGGAGGCTGGACCGCAGCTGGGGTGGAGCGTTGGGAGGAAGGATGTTGGTGGTTTTTTGTTTGAGAAAGTGATTTGCGAGGGCGGGTGGGAGGGGAGGTGTGTCAGTTTGACATACTAGGTCGGCAAGCATGAGGGCTCAGAGGGTGGGATTCTGCATCTTGTTGAAGCCCTCACCGTGGAATGTTTAGGCGTTTGGTTGAAGTTTACTAGACGGTCAGATTGGGCGGGCTAGGTCTTTCCCTTTTGTTTTAGCGTTTCGTTTTCATTTGCAACTATAGACATTCGAACGCACAAAATCCATTCATGCAGATATCAAGATCCTATAGACATTCTTAACTCACAACACCATGCCTCACACTCTCCTGTACCACCCCAGAATCAAGCAAGCACACCGAAACCCAGACACCGCTGTTTTGGCAGGTGACTGTGTGTTTGCGGTGGACATAGGAGCTCGAACTGGCCATTCGATGGAGCGAGGTGAGACTGAGCTGGACCTGGTCTGCCGCTGAAGTGAAAGAAGGTCGCCGCTATTTTTGGCGGGTTTTTCAATTCACGAGCGCGGGAGAGTGGATTATACCTCGTCCTTCACTCTTGGGCAGAGGGTAGGTGGGTGTATAAATCTCTCCTCTGCGGACCTGGTACCTTCTTCTTTCTTTCGTATCACAGTTTCGACTTCTCAACTTTGGTATCTTGATCGTTACCAATCTATCTACACTTCTCTCTCCACGACCACTTCAGCGTCCTGAGCTATCATCATGAAGTTCTCACTCACCAGCTTCCTCGCCGCCGTCGTTCTACTAGCCACCCTCATCGTCGCCGCACCTTCTGGTACGCTACCGCCTACCTCTCCCAGCTATGGAGCTGAAGCTGACTTGAAGACAGGCAATGCTTACCTCATCGCCATGTCTCTCCGCAGCGACGACCCCTCCAGCGCCGATGTCCTCCTTGGCCTCAACTGTCGCGGCAGCTCGGCATGCGGCATCATCTGCAGGGCCGAGATCGAGACGCTCAAGGGCTACGTCGATAAGATCGGTACGTCACCTTACCTCAGACCATACCTTCCATCAGCTGACCACTTCCACAGGTGACAACGATGAATACAGCAACGGCGACCAAGTCGCCTGCCAGATGTGTCCTCACTGCGGCACACCAGAACAGACTCCGGACTGTCCCTTCCCCATCGACATGGGCATCTGCGTGTTCCCGCAGAACATGAAGAAGGACGAGAAGGTCAAGGGCTCCGTTATCAAGGAGAAGGTCAACCGCATAATCCAGCATGGTTTCAAGAGTAAGTGGTGTTGAACTGTTTGTCGTGTCGAGATAGCTGATGTGGTATAGAGTGCGGGTCTTGTCCTATCCAACCGGGCAATGATGTCAAGACTGGTGAAGTTACTATTAACTATACTATCAATGGCTGTGGTGAGGGCAAGTGCAATCGCTCCAAGGAGGGTATGCGAAAGATGGAGGAGTATGAGGTCGCGGAGTAGGCTGGCACTGGTGAGGCGTTGGTCTTTCGAGACCGACATAGGAGGCTATCTGCACTACAAGGCTTCTTTGGGTAGATACGAGCATTAAGATGGCGTTTAGAAGAACATCTCACACAAGAGCAATGGATCGCGCAAAGTTAGTCTTGATCGTAGACCTGACGATTCCCAAACTGCAGCTGGACCTTCTGTCAATGTGCTTCGCTTGCTACGTGGGACTCTAGGCTCTGCTTTGAAAATGAAGGTTACTCCGTTGTACGTTCGATGGAGCATTGATCCGTCATTTCCGGTAATGTATGAGTAAACGCTCGACGTTCCCTGTAACACCTCTTCTATCTTCGTGACAGACCTAGGGGGCGGATTGCATGCAACTTGCTGTTCGGTACGTAGATGCAGAGCGCTGGCGTAAAGGCGACAGATGTCAACTGGGACGCTAAAGTCGCGCTACCTAGGTACTGGTTGACGTCACCGCTCAGGCCTCCGCATTCTGGAATTCAAACCAAAAAACAATAATTCATTCAGACCACGCATGATGTAGTTTCAACCTTCATCCATCGCGATGCCACGCGCAGAAAGTCTAGTCGAAAACGCCTGCAAACCCCTCTGTCCATCGCTACCGCCTGAGGTATGGATCAACATCCTCAGCTACCACTCTGACCTTGCGCATCTATGGAATACAGTCAGACGGGTATCGCCTACTCTGCGGGCCTGTGCTGAACGCGCATTTGGCGATAACTTCCTCAAAGATGTCCACATCGAGTTCCTGCTGGAGAGGCATAACCTCGGCGGCAAGAGAGGGCCCCACGAGCCCGCCATCTCCGTAGAATTCGAGCAGCTAGGCAAGGGAGATGAGGAACGACTTGCTTGCTTCCGTGGACACATGATCACCGTCCCGTGGCTGAGAGACAAAACCCCGAACATGATCATGCAGAGGTGGCACGAGAATATCGAGAAACGCAAGCCTGAGTTACCAAATTACACGATCTGTATCGGCGACATGGTTAATGACACTCATATCCCAAGTCTCACCGTCAATGCCGAAGAATACAAGGTCCAACTCGACTGGCGTAGAATGCTGCAGCTCTTCTTCCGCGAACATGCAAAGCTCGACGCGTCGAAGACGGATTGGCAGAGGAACCATGAGTCAAGTCATCAAAAGACGGCTCCTCGAAAGACGAAAGGAAGCAAACCAGGATCGACGGAGTCTCCAGCATCGTGGCAGGACGTCGAAGCCGAGTGTCGAAGGAAACTGAGGCGCAAAAGACTGAAAGAGCATTATCGTGACAATGCTGAGATGTTGTGGGCCATCGACTCGCTGAAGTACTTCGAGAAAGCCGACTCGTCGAAATGGAGCTCAGCTTCACCGAAAATGCTGCCACATTTACCTGGTGCTGGTCTCGGTGAGCGATGGTTTGGGAGCATAAACTTGGTTCAAGAGCTCTATTTGGACGAGTGCAGTAGCATGAACAGGATTGACACACAGATACGGCTTGTCGGAAAGCTCAAAAGCAACTAATTATGCCGGTCAGCATGACTTGTGTATGGTACTAGCCCATCCCAATACACCAGAAGAAAAGATGCAACCAGAGATTATTCCAAGACTTGAATTTTGGCTGTGGCTATACCAGAAACCCCATTCATCTCAGACTCTGTTGTTCAATAACTCCATTGTCCATCCCCAGCCAGTGTGGCATACCGCGTGAGAAGTATCTCTCGGAAAGTACCACTTTACGTCATTTCCGGCGCCATCCATCACGCAAACACACCCGTGGAACCTAAGCAGTGTCAGTAAGAGACATTACAAGCGCAAATCATTCAGCACACCTTAGTAGTAAGCCGCTCCAGCAGGAACGTCAGACCTGGCGCAAGAATACCACGGACACGAGCACGCTGTTTAGCCCTCCGAAAGCGTCTCGGCGTGCTTGTGTTTGAGGTCACCAGCAGGACCTTTGTGGTCCATGCGAGCCACAGCGCCAGCACCAGCGGCAGCGCCGGTGGAGCCGCAGAATGGCGCGCCGCAGTGGTTGAAAGGATCATAGCGATCAGAGCCGGTCGCAAAGATGACGGGGACGAAGACGGCCATAGCGAGGAAGATGATGGTGAGGAAAGATTTGAGGGACATCTTGACGGTGAAGATTTTTGGAGGTGCAGGAGTGTGGCAGGTGCGGTTGGTCAAGGTGAAGGAAGGACCAAGAAAAAATGTAGTAGTGTTGTGGGGACCGGGGGCCGCCGGCGTATCTATAAATGCTTTGCTATCAGATGATCTAGATTCACACATGCTTTCACTCCTTAAGCGGTCAACGAGGTCCAGTCAATATCCAAACGCCAACACATCAATCAATCAGCCAGACGTCACCATCTTCAAGCTGGAAACAAGCAAGAGAAGCAACTTGCACACACACGTGCTTAACCCAGACCGCCTTTTTGCTTGAGGATCGCCTTCCAATGAAGAGCGTTTGATTCCAGGAATCTCACTTCACATGGAGCCAAATGGTTGAGGAATTGAGTTCTGAGTATTCTCGGGGCAAGTATGGCATCATGTTCAATTTATGTGGCTTACAAACTACCGACCTTTTTCTTCTCCGAAAAGCGCTCTTTACACTACCTTGTATTGCGCTATCATTGAGCCAAATCAGTAGGGCACCTGGCGACTATCGCTGGTCCGCGATCGACGTGTCTTTCCATCCTCACGCGAACATGGCTGCGTCGTCAGCTTCGCATCTACCCGCTTCGTTTGCGTAAACACTTCCTTACGCTGACGGTCAGCCTGCCGGGCCTTCGCCTCGTCATGCTCCGTCCACACCTCCTGCATGACACCTGCGATCCGCGATATCTCACCTTCTGGCATACCCAGCTTCCCACACACGACATCTAGCAATTCGAGGCTCTGGACTGTCTTCGCATCAAACCCATGCGTGCCTTGGCCATCCAGATCAACTTTGACGTTGGCAAAAGTCTCTCCGTCTTTGGACAGATTGACCTCGCCACGTCTACGCAATCGCTCCAACAACTCTGCGTTCTCTGGGCGCATCAGCCAGTCAGTGTATGGAATGAGCTCGACTGTGATCTTACGCTTTGCGAAATTGACCCGTATGAGACAAGTCTCAACCGCGAACCCTGTTCCAGTCGCAAGATCAGTGTGATCAAAGCTTGGCTTCTGCTCCCAGACCTGATGAACGAACGTTGAGCATCGACTGGGTAGCTTACCTCGTACATGGTAGTTCTTCGAGGGGTACGCGAGGTTCTCCACGCCCCCTACGAGGCCGTCTTTGATGTCAGAATAGGGATCGTCATATTCAAATTCGCCATGGGAGTATGGGCGCGCAAGTGTATAGCATGGGGACACGGGTCCACACTCGACCAGCAGTCGTGCGTCACCAGACGCTACATAGACAAGCCCAATCGAAGGGCAGCCGGGCTGGACGCACATCTCACCTAGAGGCACCGCGAAAGCCGTGTCACAGTTTACAGCATCGACGACAATACACTGTGTCGGCAGCCGAATGATGACCATGCAGTGATACTCGCGAGCAGACCGAGCATGCTGGTTCCAGTTGTTAGTCACGAACTGCACTCGACTTACATACTCGGCATACTCCGGACCCTCAACTTCCAGTGCAGTACGGAGTTCCTCAGCACACTCAGATCCCATAGTCAGGCAGTTGCCAAACGGATGCATGGAAGCGGCCAAGTCTGGTGCCACAGCACGAGCTGCCCGCTTCGAATTGACATGGCGAAACGCCTCCCAGACGTGAAAGCTGGAATACGACTTCGCCGCGTACTTTGCATTCGTGATATTGGACGCGAGTTTGAGAATCCGGGCCTCGATCTGGCTACGCTTGCGCGACATGCGGACGTTGGCGTCGGGGATGTTGAACTCGGCCCTTTCCGTAGCTGGGAGGACATCGGTCAGCTCATGGGCAATGGTGCGGATGTACTTCGATACAGTGCTGTCAGGGGTCTCTGGTGGTTGCATTGTGCGATCTGTTGGCCGAGCGAACTGTGCAGATGTGGTGGATGGAGCTGGTGCACTGTGCATTGTGGCGGAACTGCATAGCAGCTGTTATACGGGTGCTGCTGATGCGACCTGTGATGGTGAAAGGGTATGCTGAGTTATTGGTGTGTTAAGCGTTAGCTACACAATGTTGCTTGCTTACCTCTACTGCGCATCTGAGTGAAGCTGTACGGTCTAGTATTCTTGTTGACGACAGACAGCATTGTAGGAACACTTGCGATCATCGTCGCATCAGCGTCAGCAGTAATGTACGCACAACGTGAAATCGCAGGCTCAAAGAGGGTGATAAGTCAATATGGGTATAGAAGACTATGTACAAGGACATCGACGGGCCGCAATAATCACTCGACCAAGCCATATACGGAAAAAATATTCAGTCTGAGTGCCAGTCGCTCCCCTCGGTCGCCTGCGTCCCTCCAAACTCACTTCGCCCTTGCCTACTACACGTCAATCTCACGTTGTGAACGGAGGAAGACTACACGCGGGCAACTTACTCTTCCCGCACGCTCCCGCTGCTCTGGCCCAGCTTATCGAATTTACTACCGCCGAGGGTATCACTGCCCCAGTTCTTCTCGCTCATCTTGAGGAGCAGTTGCTTCATCTCTGCGACCTCGTCCTGCAGCTTCTTGATCTCGAGCACGGCTGTGTCGAACTCGACGTTTGGCTTGGTGCTCTGCACCTTCTTGTCCCATCCGTCGGCCTCGAAGTCGCATTCGTGCAGCACCTGCTCCCATTCGTGCGTGACATCTTCGTCCGACTCGCCGCGCTTGCGGTTGGACTTTACAACCCTCGCTTCCTTTTGCTCCAGGAAGGCTGTCACTATCAGCAGCGGGGAGTACAGCACCGCCATGACGATGTCATTGAGGTGGTCGTATCGCTTCTCCTCCATCCACCACTCGAAGGGGAGGATGAGGAAGAGCATCTCGATTAGGTTGAAGGGTGCGATGAAGACGTTTTCGTCAGGGGCGCGGACAAATTGCATCGTCTTTTGCGAGAAGAGGGCCATGTACTCGTCGATTGCGTTTTCGGTAATGTCTTCGTAGGCCGAGTTGTAGAGTGCGATGAGGATGTTGAGCAGAATGACCATGACGACAAAGGTAAAGATGTAGTAGAGGATGAGACCAAAGGGCGGCTGCAAAGCGTATTAGTATGCATATGTTGCGTGGAACTGGGAGAGACTTACAGCGAAATTGTCGAAACCCTCGAACTCGGGGGACTGCATGATGGCATTCAGCATGGCTTGCATGACGAAGCCGATGTCGTCCATAACTTGATCGTCTGCGACGTCAAGACCCATGAACGCCTGCAAGAAACCGACGAGAACGACGAATAGCAACAGGAAAAAGATGAGCGACTCGCGGAACATGACTTTGAGCACGACTAGCATGGCGCCGAAGAAGCGGAATGTGTCGAGGTAGAGCAGCAGACGCATCCAGAACATAGGCGCCGTGAAAGCGAGGAAGTTGTAGCCAAGCTCATTGAACTTTCCGCGCGGGTCGCCTTTCTCGTTCTCAGGATCGTGGTCATGGCTCATTGCTATCACGCGGAAGACAAGAGACACGGTGAGGAGGGCGTACAGTGTGCTGTTGAACATGTTCCAGAAGGAGATGTAAAAGCGGCCGACTTTCCAGAACTTGTTAACCTCATCGCAAATGAAGCCTAGAGTAAAGAGGTAAAGCAAGCCTTCGACAACATCCAGGTCAGCGTCGGGGTTGATTGTGTTGACGGCGCCGGTGTACAGGCCCAGGTAGATGAGAGAAAAGGCGATTTGCACCCAGTTCTGGTAGCGTGGGACGCGCATACGATCCGGGTCCAAATGAGCCCAGAGGTTCGTGTTCGTTTTGTTTTCGTACTGGACAAAGCGAGTTGGGTCTTCGTCGTCTTGCACGATCCAGCCGCGCCAGAGGTAGGCTATGCACTTTTGGTAGCCAGAAGAACCGATGACAGTCACAGCGTGTAGATCAACAGCCTTCTCGACGGCGTTGGCGGGTACAGTGGGCTCACCATCAACGAGGGTGGCGTAGCGCTTGAGCAGAACTTCTTCGAACAGATAATCCATATCCTCCTCGGCTTCAATAATGCGCTTCGCCATCATTTCGGCCGCGATGGCGCGCACATCGTGCAGGTCGGCATCCCAGAGCTCAGCCGTCGATTGTTTCTGGGAGAGTCAGCACACTCGACCAGATCTACTCTCCAAATACTCTGCGTACCTTGAACCATTTGTTGACAATCAGGAGACAGAACACCACGCATGCCGTCTTGTCCTCGCCGCCTGCTTTGTTCGCCGTGTCCAGCACAGCTTGTGTGATGATTGGACTGTTCGCCTTGGTGACCTTGTCCTCCTCAATTTCGTAGGGGATGACCTGCTCGATCTGGTGTTTCAGGCGAAGGCAGATCTTGGTGACTTCTTTGGCATCGATGTGTGGTGCGGGAAGGCGCTCGCGTCGCGTGGGGAGGACTGGAAGCAGTCAGCATGTGCTCATGGTCTGTTACCGAGAGATACACTGACGTGCACTGGCCTCGTCCGACATCCTGTGGCGTCTATCCGACCCGTTGGAGTTCCACAGCTGAGACCACTTCACCATGGTTGCGAAGGCACCTGGGCTGGCTGGGCGATGAAAGGAGGAGTGTTGGGGGCACGTCTACTCCAATTACACGATGGAGAGGTTCAGACAGGGAACGGGAATCATGCGGCACGAGCACAGGGCCTGGGAAGAGAATTGATAGCGCCGTCGCCGTTGTTGGCGGTTGCGCGCGGAAAGTTGGTTAGCCCATCAAGCTTGGCCGCGCTGTCACCCGTTGCAGCCATCGTCATCGTAGCGCGTCTCTGCGCGCTTGGACTCCAAGCCTTTGTTTCAAGAACTGCGACTTCTGAAAACGCCTGCAATCACAAGATCTTCTCAACTGGAGTTCATTGTATCATTGGAAGTCTAGGGCGTGCAATTCGACACCCTCCCAGAATGAAAATGCTATACATGTCAAATATGCCGCGTACATGCTCGAGGAATGGTAGTCGAGCCCCAAACGCCGGTATCCACTTTTGACCATGTCCCATCATAATCGTTCAACATGCAAAAGTCGTCTAGACCTCTGCCGCCGCTGCCGCCGCTGCGCCAACCTCGCCCTCGTCGCTCGAGCTCTCATCCTCGTCACCGCTGACCTGCTGGTTCTCGCGCTCGCGCTTCTCCATGAGCGCTGCAAGTTCGGCGTCATCGTTCTCGGTGACGGCACGGGGAGCCATCTTGACCTGGCAGTCGCCGCCGGCTTTTGTGATGCTAGCCTTGATATCTTCGATTGCCTGCTCCAGAGTGGAGATACCAACGGTCTTGTCGAGGCACTGGGAGGTAAGGACTGCGTTTGTTAGCATAAAGTCGGACTTTGAGTGACTGAATGGACGTACCGTAGAGAGGAGGCGATACGAGCTTGACCTTGACCTGGTTGTCGGGTGTGTTCTTGGCTTCAGCAGTGCGCAAAGCCTCCTTGACGGCGTCGATGCCCTCGTAACCGAAGCAGGTGACTATGTGGGTTAGCATGCGATCTTCTTGCTTTCTCTATCTACGGCAGCCCTTACCTTCAATGTCTGAGCGCACCTTGGTGGGCTGGGGTGTCAGCCTCTTGCCGATGTAGCTCTGCAGCTCCTCCTTGACGACGTCGTTGGGGAAGGTGACGTCGTTCCAGACCTCCGGGTTGGTGATGCTGAGCTTGAAGGCGTCGATGGAGTGGCCGTACTTCTTGTTCAGCGGCCAGCCGATTGTCTGGTAGATCTCCTCGATGGGAACCTGCGTCTTCTCGGCGACGTGGCGCATGATGCTGTGCACCATCTTCGACTTGTTGTAGCGCTCCTCGCACTTGACGATATCCTCGGGCGACACACGGCGCTTGGACAAGTCGATGTAGCCCTTGTCCTTGTCGACACGCAGCACGACGACGACCTCGTTGCGGCCGACACGGATGAGCTTCTGGATGGATCGAATACGTCTGCGCGACAGTTCGGAAAGGAGGATCATGCCGTCGATGTTGTCTGCGCACGTTAGCCCCCGTCTGCACTCGCCTGCTGCATGCTGCACCTACCATACTCGAGCAGCTTGACGTATGCGCCCATCTCTGCAATCTGCTTGACATTCACCATGACGAAGCTCTCCACCTCCGGGTACTTCTCCTCGTAAAACCGGCAATTTGTAAGAGACATGATGTGCGAATCTCCGTGCTGTTCTTCTGGAAAACGGGTCTTGGGGCGTCGCTCGACTGTTCGCTAACGTGGGGGCGGTGGGAGGCTGTTTTCTCGTGTAGGTGCGCGAAAAGGCGAAAGGGTCGTGAGGCTCTACGTTGCTGGCGGGCGGTGGGGGTTCGTCGGCGGCAAAGGTTTATCCGTTGCGTGCGTGCGTCGTGCGGCGGGCGACTTGCTGGACTTTTGGGTGACTCAATTTGCCCACATTGAAATCCAACGCGGGGCGGCGGCGGCGAATGGCACTTGCCGCCTTTTGGAATGGTCGCCTTCTAACCTCGACTACCACCATGTTTACTGACCACCAATATCTGCATAGCGCTATCGTTGTCTACAAAAAGGTTGTTTTATCATCATAAATTGTATAGTGATTCAAGTGGTTAGAGGCGAGTCGCTGTCAACGAACCGAAGGCGCAAGGCAGTGCCAGTCGACACTATTTCAGCACTGTACAGCAATATTTCAGTCAATCTATGATCTCATTTTACCTGGCGCAGTTCTTGATACAAGCCAGTTTCCAAAAAGCCTGCATTTTTGAGTCTCCAGTCAGGCCATTTTCTAGTCGCACCAACACTCACACATGGCCCTTTGAGCGATATAGTGCCGAGTCTTCTTGACTCGTTGCATTCAAAAACTTGTGAGTGTTTCTCCTAATATACTCGCGATACGCGTACGTTCTATCTACAATCTTGTGAGTATAGCTTCCTTCCTTAATATCCACCATGCAACGCTCGACGTTACTAGATCCAGGTACAATCCTCAAAGAGCAGGCCAAAAATAATGGCACGCCCTTGAAGGTCCAGGCTTCCTTTTGCCCAATATGGAATGGACATGGACTTGTACTAGGCTCGTGTCCAGCAATGAGTGAACGTTGCAACTCCACGAGCGCAACACCTCTGGTGATGATGAAAGGCACTGGGAACCTTGTGGGAGACACAAACCCATCAACACTGCCGCATGCTGCAGCGACTACAACTGGTATCATCCAGAAACTCGATACTGAACGACAATTAAGCCACGTACAGCCTCTATAGTGAAGGTGACTGTGCCGGCCACCGTTTGTCTCGTTTCCCACTCCAGCATCGCGCACTCTTGGCGCGCACCGTCCTGTCACCTACAAAATACCCACGTCCCCTGCCCTCACTACCTGAAGACACCACGCAACCGACAAGTTCTTGATTCCACTAAGCCAGCTCCCACCGCAACCGCAACAACAAATCCACTCGTTACTTCACCACCATGCGTTTCACCAACATCGCAGCCTGCATGAGCAGTCTCCTCATGGTCACCGTGTCCGCCAGCACCTCCGCCTCTTTCGAGGTCCCTGGCTCCATCTCTAGCACCGCTACTGGTCCTGGAGTCGACACCACCACCGTCTTCGAGACCTCGACCTACTACCTCAGCTCCGCCATCACCGTCACGAGCTCCACCGCCAACAGCACCGCCGAGGCCACCAAGACCGGCTACGCGCCTCCTCCCGTCGAGCCGACGACTACCCCCGAGGCATCGCCTCACGTGACCTCCAGTCAGACCTTCATCCCCGTCACCCTATGGGAGGGCAGCACGACTAGAGTCATCTACCCCCAGAACAGCACTGCCATTGAGATCCCCACCGGCGCCCCAGCCAACCGCACCTCAACCATCGTCGTCACCACCACGGCTTCTTCCTCGGAGCCCGCCATGAGCAGCACCACCAAGAACAAGACCTCCGCAACCGCATCTGCGTCTGCTTCCGTCAGCGAGGTGCCCGTCAACGGCGCAGGCAAGATCACCGGCAGCGCGCTGCTCGGCATGGGCGTTATCGCCGGCGTCATGGCTTTGTTGTAGGGAAACTACTCACTCTGTGTACATCGAAGAATGTAGAGGCTACGCAACCGCCCCGCAGCGTCCCAGACGCAGAATACAAGGGCAGACCGACATGACCACAAGCAACGCCCCCTCAAGCGTGAGGGGTGTTGTAGCTAGTCCGTCGCCACGAATTGAAATGAACTGAAATCAAATCCCTCTTCTCTGCTTACCACCTGATGCCGTGTGTTTGCAAACAAATCCTCCCTCACTTTCCCTCCACTCAATAAGGCAGAACTAACCAGGCATCCAACCTTCCAGCACAGCCTCACCATCCTCTTCCAACCTCCCTTCTATCCACTCCCGCCCATCCCATCAGATCTAAAAGAAACTAGTTGATAAAACATCATTCGCAGCAGCCACCAGTCTGTATGTTTCCCATCGGAACGAGTCAATCAGTGTATCGCACCAAAGCTCAAACACATCACCTCGCCCCCACCGCCTAACTCTCAGGTGGTAGAGTGAACCGTGATGAGGACAAGTGGAACATGAAAGGGAACAAATAGTATTAGGAGCATGTACTATGTAGGTTGAAGGTATAACGATGCCAACGATGCTAATCCAGGACCACGTCTGTACCACAGACTCCTCATAAACGCCATGAGAGAAAAATCAGATATTACTTCGCCGTCTGCGCCGCCTCTTCGATGCGGAAATCACTGTCTCGGTCTTGACACCGCTCAATCTCGTTCTGAATAGCAAGCACCCAATGGTCCCTCTCCGCTCTGGATCTCGCTCTGAACACCACACTCCTGCCTTTGGATCCCAGCTTTGCGACTCTCTTGAGTTTAGTTCTCTTTCCCTCTTTTCTCTCCTTCTCGCCCCCGCCCCCAGCCCCTTCTTCCGCGCGGAACCATGACTTGGCTTTGCCGTGCCAGATGACAAACGTTGTCATGACATCTTCGTCTGTGCTCGTCCAGCCGTCTTCGAGGTAGATGCGAGGCAGTGCGTGATGGCCCGGTTTGTTGGCGTCAAAGGTCTGGTTTTGGTACAATAGGTCCGATTCAGTGAGAAGGCCTGAATAGATATAGCAATCCCTCAGGTCGAGATTCGCGATGCGCTCGTGATGGATGTGCGACAGTTGTTTGCCAACGTGGCTACGTAGAACGTCCCGAAACATGAGCAAGGTACCAGCAGCGAGGATGACACCGCAGCGGGTAAAAGGGGCGTGGATACGGGGTTTACGGTACAGCATACCACTCATGTGGATGCTCCGGCAGCAGGCGATGCCGCACATGTTGTAGAGCTGCGGGGAGGCAAAAGATTGCTGAACTTCCCATTTTCGTGCAAACTGGCCAATGTGCGCTTCGCCCACTTCGTCAATGTTGAGAGCGCTGAGATTGCGGGCGCGTGTGGATTTGTAGAGGGTGATGTCGGATGCTGTGCGATGTTTCCAGTATTTTGCAAGAGCACGGAGGTGGTTGATCCATTGTTTTCGGCGAGCTTTGTCGGCGGCTTGAAGGCGGATGACCAGGCCGTTCTTCATCACCAGCTCGAAGGTACGGTCCAAGTCGAGATCATTCGTAGCGCCGTCCTCGCCTCTCGAATCGTCCATGTCGACATCCTCGTCGAAATCCACATCCGAGCCAGGCTCAATATCTTCATCCACAGGGCTAGCGCCTAGCTTCGCCTTGCGGACCTTGACAATCTCAGCCATATTGATGTAACCGTCGCAGTTAAGAAGGTTATTTTCCTTACGCTCTGATTCGTCCGCCGCGTCCTCATCATGCAACCTCCTGGTCTCGGATGTTCTAGAGTGGCCTTCGAGCAACCATTCGATCTGCTTGTCCTTCACGGGGTAAGGGTTGACTGCCCAGTTGTCCGGTGTAGCGTCCTGGATCGCTTGCGACGTAGGAACAGCCGAATTATCGGACGTGGGGAGTCTGGGTGGTGGAGGCGGAGTCGCTTTGGTCGGCCGCGAGAATACAAGAAAGTGGTCGTGGCTGGCGAAATACAGTTGCTTGTGGTACATGAGCCCCATTCGCTTCGCTCTTCCACGTTGGCCGGTCAGCCTGATGAGGAAGCCCTCCACTGGCACAGGCTCCGTCAACGTCTTTTGCTTCTTGCGAGTGATTGCTGTTGTGGGGTAATGCGTCTTTGGTCGTAGCTCGAGATCGTGGGACTTGAGCATGGCAATAGTACCATACATCTTGCGCTCATTAGCTCCATGGATCCACTCCAGACGATCGTACCGCTTCCAGGCTAGTCCTATCCTCTGTTCTTTCGTCCAGGCTTCAAGCACAGCGGACCACTCTGGCGCTTCTTCCAGTTGATCAAGACACTGCCGGATTAGCGCCTGTGCAACAGCTTGCTCTTCTTGCATGGTCTTCAGGATGGCTTCCTCCGTGTCTTCTGCTTCTTGGACTTTGTTCTGCGAGGCTTCCAGTTTTTCAAAAGGATTCGCTATCCGTACGCTGAGGCTCATATCTGGGATGTTAATTTGAAGCTCGGAAGCACGGCGCCAGCCGAGAATGTTGCGCAGGAATGTGTACCATTCGACTGCGTTGGAAGCGGTTCTTGCTTGCATGATGAAGATCAGAGTACCCCTAGGACCGGGCATCGACACCACTATAGACTTGTCAAGGGACGAGTAGAGATTGAGTTTGCTCGTTTTACGACCGAGAGGGATCTCGTATGCTGCGCGTTTGCCTGCGCCGCTCTGTTCAATTTCAGGAATGACCTACGACGATTAGCACAACGGCGGCAACAAGTCGGGAGGAAAAGCTTACCCGAGTCTGGTACAGTTGCAGTAAGAAGTCAGCCTCGTCGGTGTGACTGTGTCTGCAGACTATCATATATTCCCGCCACTTGTCCTTGACTCTCGAGACGACTCGCTGATTGACGTTCTCGTCAAAGTCCTCCGGCACTTCGCTGGCGGCATCGACACGCACAAGCATGCGCTCCATCTTCACTACCAGACCGTCCTTGATGCTCTTCCGTCGCAGCCTCGTGCCCGCTCGCTGGATGGTCATCTGAGCTTTCTTGGCCTTGAAATGAACTGCTTGCCGTTTAGAGTCTTCGGGAATATCGAACTTGACGAGATGGCGCAGATTAGACCCTTTACGCGTCAGGTCCTGTGTAGGTGCATCTGTGCTGTTTGCAGAGTCCAACTTGGACAGGCCCATGGTCGACCGTCTCTTCACCCTAGCGAGGATACCTCTGGCAGGAGCCAAGGGAGCGACTTCAGGATCGATGGGGGCCGACGCCTTGTTCAAATCAGCTTTGCGCAGCAGAGACGAAGTGGAGTCGGCATCTACCGAGGATGCTCCCCTCGTAGTAGATACCGCTGCACCATGGCTCGTGCGCGCAGACAATGGCTGCTTGCCCAACGACTTTTGTCCCGAATCCTCCTCACTGGCCAATACCTGCAGACCACTCATCTGGGGTTGTGTTGGCTCTTCTGCGCGCGGTGTCTCAGCATCGTCCTCCTCAGAGTCCACCTCGGCGTTGCTGTCTGCAGTGTCGGGCATCGAAGATGCAGTAACGTAAGATTTTGTGCTCGATCGGTGCGGTAGTTGCGGCTTGCTGGGGTTGAATTCGCCCTCCTCGTGTGTGTAGACGTGCAAATCCTCGTCATTGACATCCTCGGGTTCAGATTGCGCGTCGACAAACTCTTCATCTTCGTTGCCTACAATGACATCCTTTTTCTGCGCCGTGCCTCGTGGCACCTGCAGGGCTGGAGGCGAACTGCTGCTCGCTGCTGCGGCGCCATTCGCGCCACTTGCCTCGGCGCGCTGAGTGCCGTCTTCCTCTTCTGCTTGGAGCTCGTCAGGCTGGGGGAAGCTGTGCTGGAAGAGGGCAGAGGAGCTGGGCCCTTCAGCTCCGCTTAGACGTCTTTGTCGCGCCTCGCGGGGGTCGGACGAGAAGGTGGCGGCGCGTGTCGAGTAGTTGATGCGCAGATGGTGCTTGTACCAGTCGCGGCGGTGCTTGCTCAGCCATGCAGTCTGTAGCCGAGTGTGAGTGCATGCATCAAGAAGAGAGCGGGGCAGCCTACGGGTATGGGACCTATGAAGAAACGCCTCGACGTGAGGTAGAGGTGGTCTGGGGTTGCATGTTGCTAGGCGTGTCAGTGGCTGCGCGCTGTGTTTGAGAGGCTGATATGTACCAGCTTCTGTGCCGTGAACGAGGCAGGCGACAGATTCGCAATGTCAGGCTGCTGGTGCCATGAATGCGGCGCCTGTTCGAGGTCGGGCATTGGACCTATTGCTGTCGATGTCTCGCTTCGCCGCGGGGGTTCAGATGGCTCACATGCACCGCACCGAGAGTCAGAATCAACTACGTTACGATACGCTACACACTAAACATTAGGACTAAAAGTGTACGGGCAATGGGCCAAGGAGAAAGCAAGAACAGCTGCAGCACAGCCAGAGTGGCAGGTGCCTGGAAAAGCAGGATCATACGTCTCTGGGCGCGGTTTCCTCTCGAAAGGAGCCGTCTCTCGTCATGCGGCTCGCGCCCCTGCGCCAATCATCTATTGATCGGCCCGCCTAGGCCTGTGAGCATCTTCAACAACCATAACATCACGGCTCGCCTTGCCGTTGGAATGGCTGACGAATGTCGACAGCACATGTTCGACGTGCATGGTGCAATGTCGTGTCACGTTTGTGCCTCCTTGTGTCTTGTCTCTGCAGCCACGTGAGCTGTCGACAGCATGAAGAAACCCAACAAAACCCAGGGCATCGACAACTGCAACTGTCTGCACACCATCCGTTTGACGGCCCACGGCTCCGGCGGCATCCTCTCCCCTTGGTGAGGCAAACCTTGTACACGTTCAACCCTTTTCCAGCCTTGCAGCAGCCCTGGTACCGGTACGCTGCTGTGGCTGTCTAGTCCGCGTTCCCCACACCTAGCACCAACGCAGCACCTTCGTTGCAAGGTTCCATGGTTCCCACGCAACAGATCTTGGTCCACGAGTTTCGACCTTGCGATTTCCGGTCGCAACATGCCGCATGAGGCAATTCAGCCTCGAAACTGTCGATTCCCCCCTCGGATGATCGCCTCTGTGGCGCCGAAAACGCGGGGATCTTCCTGGTGGATGGATGTTGAGTAATCACGACTTTGGCACCAAAAGCACCCAACACCACACATGCATCGTGTCCCAATCTGTCTCTGAGGCAGGCCTGCTAGGCTCTGAGTCGGTTGAGAACCCAGCCTGAAACATTCCAGCTCCTGCAAATCCTTGCAGCTCATGTCCAATTCCAAAGTTCCGTGATATCATACTCGCTAATCACTTAGAGCACCTCGCATCATCATCCGCCAGTTTTTGCCATCCACGTACTCTCAGTGCAGCCAGACCCTACTCTACAATCTTACGTTGGCCACGAACCGCTATATTATGTGAGACGGGGTTTGTTCGAGTGATACACCAAAGGCCCAGTGCTTGCTTATCGAAATGAGTGCACGCCACTGTTCGTAGCAAAGTTGTGGTACACTCTCTTTCCTGCAAAACTCGAGATTTTGAATTCCATATCTCCAAACTCATCTCAACTCAAGTTCAGTTTCTATGAGTGTCAATGAATGCAATATACACGCCTATTCTACCTATACAACAATCCCTCCACCTCTTCCGCAATCGCCAGACTACTCGTGAGTCCCGGACTTTCCATTGCCAGCAAGTTAACGAATCCGTGGTAACCAGCTTCTTTCTCAATATAGAAATCTTGGAAGTCCTTGCCGCTCGTTGCTGCCAGCTTCCCCAGCTTCGGTCGTATCCCCACGTAGTCTGGTGCGATTGCTGACCGGTCGATGCCAGGCAGATAAGTTTGAATGTCATCTATTGCGGCGGCAAGGTTCTTCGAATTCGGTGTGTAGTCGGTTGGAGAATCGGTCCACTCTACATCGGGGCCGAAGCGGACGCGGCCACCCATGTCGAGAGTGAGGTGTGTTCCCAGGCCACCGTGGCCGGGTACAGGGGCTGGGTAGATGAGCGTGCTTGGTTTGGGCCGCGATGAGGAGTAGCTGAAGTAACTTCCTTTTGCGTAGAAGGCTTTTCTTTGCCGGCCCGAGGGCAGGATCATGTTTGATATCGCCACAGCGTACAGGCCTGCAGAGTTGACCAGCGTTTCTGCTGTAATTGTCGTCTCCTCCCCATCTGGGCTGCGGGTCGTGATCTCCCATCCTCCACGACCGGCGTCGATAGGTTCCACGTTCACTACCGCACTTTGAAATGCACATACTCCGTCGTTGTTCTCGAAGTCGCCCTCTATAAACTGCATCAGGCTATGCGAATCAACGATTCCGGTTGATGAGCTCTCCAGCACGCCAGCCTCAGCGCGGACGTCTGGTTCCCGCTCTTTTGCTTCTTTCGTAGAGAGGAAGCGCGTAGGCACGCCCACGCTGGAGGCGAATTCGTGGACCTTGGTGATTGCATCGAATTGAGCAGAGTCTTGGGCAACGATCCATTTTCCTGTGTTACGGTGTGGGATGGAGTGTTTTTGGCAAAGGTCGTACATCATCTCCTTGCCCCTTAGGCAAAGCTTGGTTTTGAGGGAGGAGGTGCCGTAATAGAGGCCCGCGTGTATGACCTACTGACTGTCAATTCTCGATGAAACATCCAGCGCTTGTACTGGGTCTGCAGGTCAGGCTGTTGAGCTCACGTTACCTCGCTGTTTCTTGAACTCGTTTCTGTACCAACGGACCCATGCTTTTCAATCAGAACAGTGGATGCACCATCTCTCTCTTGCAGCTTCCGAGCAATAGCTAGCCCAATTACGCCGCCGCCAATCACAGCATGTGTGAAGTCTGCATCTCGCCTTATGCTTGATGAAAACTGCCGTCTCGTTGCTGTCTTCAAGATAGAACTGGAGATGGCACGTGTGGGTATCATAATGGCGGACAGTAGCTTTACAAAGCTGACGAAAACGTGAGCAACAAAAGACGGGACAAAGAAATGCACAGACTTGGGTACGCCGGACTCGAAGCGTCGACGCCTTATCAAGGAGCAGTCGCCGTCAATTCGAAGTGACGTTACGCGATTAGTTCCCGCCACTAACGTCTTGAGTGCTAGTCAGACCTCGAGGCTCAACCATAAACACTCCATGTATGCTCTGATTTGCAGAAAATTGCAGCAATATAAACAGTTTGCTCCTTTCTTCAAAAAAGGGAGTTGAGCAAGCGCGTTCTAGCTCACTGCATCTTCCGTTAACCTAATCCAGTTACGTCATCGGCATTCGCTCGCCGACTCATCCCACTTGCTACATCACGACTTTAACAGCGTGATCCCTCAACTCCTACACCTGACTCACCTTTCACCATTGGCGCATCGAACCACCCACCACTTTCCAAAACAAACACACACACCATGGCCAGTAAAAGCAAAGCCCGCGTAACCGCATTCACAGACCTCTCCTCCTCGGACGCCAAATGGGTCAAGTTGCAAAAAATCGACTACATCGACGCCAAAGGCACGTCGCGAGTATGGGAAGTCGCGACGCGCAAGACGCGCGGCAAAGCGGGCGTCGACGCCGTAGCCATGGGCAACATCATCTACCACCCGTCCAAGCCGCCGTCTACGATTGTAGTCCTGCAGTTCCGGCCGCCCGTGGAAGCCACGACGGTCGAGTGGCCTGCGGGGCTCATCGATGCGGAGGAGCAGCCTGAGGATGCTGCTGTGCGCGAGCTGTACGAGGAGACGGGGTATCGTGGGAAGGTCGTTAGCACGAGCCCTGCGGTCGCAGCGGATCCGGGAATGACGAATGCGAACATGTGTCTTTGTATGATGGAGGTGCATTTGAAGGAGGGCGAGCCGGAGCCTGAGCAGCATCTGGATGAAGGGGAGGATATTCTGCGGGTGAATGTACCGTTGGCGGAGCTTTATGAGAAGCTGGAGGGGTGGGCCAAAGAGGGTTATGTGATCGCGGCCAAGTTGTATCATTGGGCTGCTGGCGTGCAATACGCAATTGATCATCCCGAGCTGTTCAAGAAGCTCGATCAGCCGGGTGCTGGTGCTTGATTGGAAAATCGCCTGTAGCAGAACAAGCTCTCCTTACCTTTGGTTCTGTTGGTTCTGTTAGCGGTGCCAAAGAGTATTGTCAGTCCAATAGAGCAATGGAAAACTTCTACTTGAAGCAGTTAAGACAACAATCAGAAATCAAGATTAATTAAGTACAATAGAGCCAAAAAAGGCAAGTGTTGAGCGACCAGATAGACCCAGTAACAGTCCTGAGATGTAGATTTCAAGAGTTCCAGAATTCTCTGCGAGGTACTGTGAATGCTCGACATCGACCGATAGAATTGTGGACGTCATGGAACAAGGGTCGTTCTCTCAGGACACTTTTTGAATACGCGCTCTATGCACCCAATGCCCTGGTCCCTAGACTCCCAGATTCTACTAGACGAATGTTTAATGCTTGGGTCATCCGCACTGCGTTATCTCAACCGCTCAGTGGCTTCAGCATGAGAGTACTCAACAGGGCGGTAAAAACACACCACACATGCAAGAGACAAATTGGATGGAGTGATTGTTGAATTCAGTCCTAGACCTCTAGACATTACGCAAAAGCTGTTCCCGGACTCTCCACATATATACCAAAACAGCAACAGTCATTCAGAATAGTGGTAATGAGTGAACCAATCGTGATCTACAGTCAAAGTCGTACCCAGCCTAACCAGACCGCAACGCCACCCCTAAGCAACTGGGTGGGTAAAGATATATGTACATTAAAGAGATGATGCAAGGAATTGCAGTATGTTGGTCGCTCAAACGCCGGTAACCCTGCTCTATGCTAGGGATATGAAAAGCCAGACCGCGGAAGTTGAATGTGAGGAAACGCCATCGCCCATATCCAGATTTTTGATGCGTAGATGCGAAAGCAGATGTCCGCAAAAGGGGGTACTGCATTTACTTGCGGTCCTTAGTGAGGCGCTTACGCTTCTTCGAATCTGTCGAGTCACTTCTGCTGTGGCCTAGGGGAGCAGGTGATACGTCGCGCATCAGGCTGGTGTTCTGAGGTTGTTGCATTTCAAAACCAAGCTCATCGCCTGGTGCGCTCCTGACGTAGCTCTCTTGTGCGAGAGGGCTGCGTCCTTGACGGTTTGAGCCATTGGAGTCGCGGTTGTTTTGCTGGCTGTACGCAGCCTTGGGCGCCGCCAGATCACCTTGGCCATACTCTGCGGATAGTGGCGACGTGTTGCTCTGGTTGCGGTATTGTTGGGGCCTCTGCTGTTGCTGCTTGTCGTAAACGGAGTCACCGGAGAGAGACTCGACCGACTCAGTGTAGCCACCCTTTCCAGAGCTCATGCCGACTTCGTAAGGTCCTTGCTGACGGTGCTGCTCGAAGAAAGCACCTCCAGCAGGCTTCTGAGTCTCCTGGGTCTTGTGGTAGATGCGAGCATCCTCGGGATCCATGAAACTCTCGACACGACGTGGCATATATACAGAGTTGTTGGCGGAAGTGCCAGATGTGAACGAGTCCATGGAAGAGCGGGGGTGCAGAGGGACGTGGGGTGCGTTGGGGTCGCGAGGCGCCATGTTGGGGAAAGTAAGACCCGAGTCGTTTCCTTGCTGGTACCAGCCGTTGGGTAACCTCTCGGCAGCGGCGAAGCGTCCCTCCATGTCGGCAGTAGGTAGCAGAGGGACGGGGCCCGGGCGGCTCTTTTGTGCCTCAGCAGCAGCCTTGAAGGTCTCAGGAACAACGTTGAGATCGTCGCCTGCAGCCTCGGCCTGCTCAATAGCCTCCTGGGGAGAGACCTTGGCGTCGGCAGTACCGGCATCAGCACGGGGTCCTCCCCATGTACGTTGACCAGCAGTGAAGATTCCGTAGACCATGTAGAGCCAGTTGAAGAAGGGGTTGACGACGAACATAAGGGGGTAGAGCATAACCTTGTAGCGACCGAGCTTGGCACCAAAGTAGATCATGAGAAGCCAGTTGAGTCCGAGAGAAATGGCGATAAAACCGACCGGCAGGTTGGCGACCTTTTGTGAAGTCGAGACAAGAGAAATGACCAAGATGAAGAAGAGCAAGGCGGTGGTACGGATGGTGTTCTGCATGAAACGGACAATCAACAGGATGGGGTAGCGCTTCCACAGACGGATGTCTGTCAACATGCAAACTTCGTTGGTGATGAAACCCAGGAACCAGCGGCGACGCTGCTTGAGCAACGACGTGTAAGTCTGCACAGCTTCGGTCTTGCAAAAAGCTCCGGTGTTCATCTGAATCTGGTATCGTTCCTGGGCGCCAATCATGAACAAATGAGTCAACCAACGATCCTCGCCCAAATGGCACTTGCCGTAATCGAAGAGGTCATCGCACTGTTCAGCCTTGTCGGCGAAATAGTACTTGGCCATCTTACGGAAGGCAGAGAATCGCAACATAGTAAGGGCACCGGGGAGACAGGTGACGGCGCCGCATCCAGATTCGACAGAACGCTCGAAGAGTTGACCGTGAATGTACTCCATGTCTTGAAGCAGGGTGATAAGCGAGTTCTTCTCCGTGGTAGATGTGATGACACCGGTTTGAGCCAACATGTTCTTCTTGGAACCAGGCTTGAGTTCCATTTCGTACATGAAGTTCTGAATGCAGGACTTGTCGAGGATACAGTCAGAGTCGATGAAGAGCACGAACAGGTTGTCGTTGCGCTTGATGTACTCAGTGTAGATCTTGTCGATGAGCTTGAAAGTCCTCTTCTGACAGTGGCGCTTGCCACCGTGGGGGAAACGGGAGATGGTGATACGGCAGCTACGGTAGATGACATCAATAGACTTGGGGTACGAGTCGAGGGTGAGAGGTACACCAAGCTTCTCAATGGTGTTCAGGTAAAGTTCGTCTTCCTGATCTCCGTCGAAGGACAAGAAGATGTGCAGACATGAAGGCGGGTACTCGCAATCGACGAGCGAGTCGCAAGTTCGCAGAAGAATCTCGGGAATTTCTTGGTAACAAGGCATGACAATGACGACCTTGGGCGCGGAGGCCTCGTCGAGCACGGTCTTGATCCTCTTGGAGCGGCCAACAGAGTGAGTGACAAGTTGGTAGACACAGAACAGCCACGGAATTGTCAAAAGACCAGCGAACGACCAGAAGGCGAACCATTGGAGGAAGTCCACCATCTGCTGAGGGAAGTATTTGACGACCTGCGCAGGCAGAGGTAGCGTGACGACCATGATGGGCAAGAAGATGGCACTATTGGGATATTAGAGGAAGAAAACAGTGTGTCGAAGCGGTGGAGCACTTACCGAAGGAGGAAGAAGAGAATGCCGAAGAAGATGGCCAGAAGACGGACACTGAGTGTCTCGGCCTTCTGGAAGACCTTGACCAAGCAATATGTGAACGCGGCGACCCAGAGGAACCATTCGAGCAGAGCAGCAAGCATGACACCGCCGACGATGGCTACGTAGACAATCTGTTGCTGTTAGCTGTGATGTTCGTTGTCAATAAACAGATAAACTTACGTCCTTGACTGGCCATGGGTCGGTGATGTCTGGAACGCCGCTCGAGTCTGCCCTAGACACGAGGGCCCGGACAATGGGACCAGCTTGATCCCACATGGTTGAGGAGAATTAAATTGTGTATTCGTTTCGAGGTCGTCAGGTGTAGGTGGAGCGAGTGCAGGCAGATAGCTCTAGCTTGAGCTGCCGGACGTAGGTTGTCGGTGGCCGGCTCGGTGAGACGAGATGCTGGAACACACTGGGTGCGTGGGGCAGCAGTGGTCAACTAAGAGCCACGTTCAGAAAGTCGGGAGGCGAGCGCGGTATGGGGCGAGTGAGCAGGTAGCTCAAAGGCGGTCCCAGGGCGGTGGAGAGCTGGACGGGTGACACAGCGCACGCTCACAGGACGTATTGTTGCACCGCGCTAGAGAATCGAGGCAGGAACCGAGGATATTGACGAAAAGAGGCAGTCCCAAAAAAGACAGATGCTGATTCAGCTGGTATTGGAGTCTGCGTTGGCGGCGGCGTTCGCGATATCAATTGCAATATCGACAGGTCCTGTTTGGCGGGAAAATGCACTTCCCTGGAGAGCAGAACAGGTAAACGAGTGTGAGGGGTCGAAGCAGGAAAGAAGCAAGCTTTGCAGGACTATGTCATCACAGATGCTGCGCGCAAGGGGGACAAGCTGCAGGATATGTGGGAAAGAGGCGCCTGAGAGAGGAGGGAAGGGAATTTACCTGCACGAGGGGGTCGGGTTGGTTTGTACAGGCACGAAAGCGCGGAAACGCTGGGACCGCAGACTTGGCCCAAAGGGTCCTGGCGGCTCTGGGCGTGGTGAAGTCTGCACCGTCTGCTCCAGTGTGTACGATCGTCGCAGGGGGGGACCCGACTGATTCAGGCAAGCAAGCCGCCTCCCCCCCTCTTCGAGTAGAGAGCTCAACACGGACGTGCTGCGTGTGAGTGGCCGACAGTTGCACTTCTGCTCCACGCCGACTAGTCCGGACGGAGCCTCGCTAGTTATTTTAGGACGACGCCCCCGTGCGCCGTCTGCCGTTGGGCGTGTGAGGTCTGCCGCGTCCTTGGTTGTCCTGTTTCGCGATGCTCCTGATCGGCCATGCTGTGCCTCTTCCTTTGACCCTTTGCCTTTGTTCCTTTGTTGCGCGCTGAGGACTGCTTGTCGAGGGACGCCGTGGCGCCTTTGACCCATCATTGTGCTGTGTCCCGCCGAATCGGCGACCAGGCAGACCAAACCTACATAGTAGTGCTGCACCTTGTGCGCTCACTGCTTCACACGTTCCAATGGCATCATGGCGCGCACCAAATTCGCCTTCCCTGCCGTCTTTGCCTGCGCGTTTCATTGCCAAGAATGCAGTCCCATCGCTGACATACACATGCCACCGAACCAATCGGCTGCCCATGCGCCTCTGCCAGTACCGCACACGGCGCACTGTACCCCCTTCTTTCAGCCTTTGGAGCTTCGCGGCAGGGGCTTGCTGTCACCCGTCGCTCATTTTGAATACGAGCCGGCGGAGCAGCACCTCTGTCATCCCCTTTTCTCCTTCGGCACCGCGACAGCCAGCGCTAGAAAAGCTAGAAAGGTAACACGAGCTTTTGCTGTGGGGACGCTGTATGTATGTACAGGGCCCGCAACTCCACAAAGCACGACGCCCTCAACATCGCGCGATGAGATGAGCTGACATGACATCAACTCCCTGTCAATGCCGGCCTCGTGGCCCAACACAGGCGGTTCCACGACCTTCGAGCCTCGCAGCAGGTATTACTCGATTTAGCTTTCGCCATCTGCACTCAGCTTCCAGACGGATCTCCTACAGACCAACCGTTCCCGCGAGGCTGAGCAATCGGCTGGCAATCGATAAACAGCACATGTCGTAAGTTCCGTAAGCTCGGGATCTTGGTCGTGCGTGTCCAGCGCTGCCGATCCCTACGGTACGGCTGCAATGTTGTTGGCTGCCGGATTTCCGTGAATAGCATCGTAGATCTTCACCACTGGCAAGTGCATTGCAAGGCTGAGATTCGAGCCGACATCAATATTCGTATCTGTGTACCTTGCCATCATTGTTGCCTGTTCAAATCATCCTGCGCAAATTTTGTTTCATCCATGCACATGAATCGTCGTCGTTCATCGACGGCGTTGGCGCCCGCTGGTGTCGAAGCCGCGGCAGATCTAAGCTCACCGTTTTACCCCTGAACCACAACCTGATATTGTCCAAACTCTAAAGAAGCAAGACTGCAAGTCTGTTGGCTCCAACCACTCACAGATGATGCTGTCTCCAAGACGCCAATCGTGCATCTTACAAACGCTTAGTCTACGAACAGAGGACAAATCATGAGATTAGGCGCACCATTTTTCGCTCCACATTACTCTTTTGACAACAATTTCGGCTCCTGTGCACTTGCAATTCGCAGACAATAGAAGCGCCAAGGATCGCCGTAGGGGAAACCATTCAAGCAATGAACCAGACTCAGTCGCCCCTTTTCGCTTTGTGGTGATTACCCCGAAATACCGAAACAGCATAAGGCCATGCATGTTCAGCGCTTGCAATGGTGAAGGCAACAGTACCTATTGTATGCAGCTTTTGCTCGCAGCCGCCGTGGCCGGCTAGACAAAAAGTGCCGTGTCCCGATGACCTGCATGTACGCGCCATTGGTGACGACTCTATTCACACCCCAGCCCGTATTTACGCAGCCCGGACCCTTCCCTGCGGTGTTACTTTAAGATCCCAGGAAAGCTCAGAAGCAGCAGAACTGGGGTATGCTCTATTAGCATGGTCCGGGTGTCTTTGGTAGTGTTCTAGCTGGAGCCTCAAGAAGCTATGAGAAGCTTCAGTTCTCTGCATACTCATTTAATCAAAACTTTGCTACGCTGCTAGAAAGGCCGACTAATATGTGGAGAGACCGCACCGGGTTCTAAGAGTTGCATGGGATACTGCGATTCCCCTGCAAGATGGCAAAAGCGTCTACAGATTCTGCTGGACCTGACTGCATCGCCTTGCAGAGCTGAGAGTCCAGCCAAACACAATGTGGCCGCCAAAATACAAGAACATAGACAAACTTGCCTATGGAGATTTTCAAGAACGGATCCTGCGATGAGGCTCGAATAATTAGGCTGAGTACTTTTACCTGCTTAGTCACGTTTGAAGATGACGCTACATCCCTAATGGGGAAAGAGCGAGGCCGGACTGTTCCTGCAGACCAACTCCAAACCACCCTCAGTACGACCGCGCAAACAGGTCGCCTTGCATTGCTGCTAGTCCGCGTAAACGACTACTTTGCCGTGAGCTTGCCCGCGCTGCGCTCGACCCAATGCACGCAGAAGCCGCGCCCGACATAGCTCCGATATTCCATGTGCGCGTATCATAGCCGACCCGTGCTATCGACATCCGCCCCTCCACCACCGAGCAACTACCTACTCCACCATGGAAAGGCCAAGAAAGCGTGCGTGTAGCTTTCCCCTGGTAATCGCAGGACACTGACATCACCAAGGAGAGCTTCGTGAGCTCAACTTTCGAGCGTGGGATGGCGAGCAAGGTCAGTAGCCAAGTGCGCCCCACCATCTGTCGCGCTCACATAGCAACAAGATGTCTTCCCTGTGCAGGGTACCCTCGACTCGTCCATGAAGAAGAACACCGCATTTATCAAGCGCCTGCGAACCGCCATCAACGCCTCCTCCCAGTCCCAATTCGTTCAAGACATCCGCACCCTGTCCCTCCACAAATACCTCTCCGAGATCATCTCAGCATGCTACGAAGGCCTCTGCAAGCTCAAGACCCCCGGAGAGATTGCTTCAGGTGTCGAGATTGTCAGTGCACTCCACCAGCGCTTCGGTCCTACAGAGTTCACCGGATACATTGGCTGGTACATTGGAAGGGGGCTTGCAACTCCAGACAAAGCGCATCTGAAAGCGCTGTCACAAGAAGTACGCGACCGAGAAGAGAAGGAGCGCTTAGCTCGTCAGCGTGTGCTCCTGCGCATAGCCACCGAACTATGGCTGGTAGGGGTTTTGCGAAGCTTGGATGACGTTGCTCGTCCTGAAGAAGCGGGCAAGAACAAGGACAACGGAAAGCTCGTGGAAGCATCTGCCAAGACCAGGGCTCGCGCAGAGAATGCTGATGCAGAGCCGTTTCCACTGGAAGTGCTGAAGGACATGCTTGGTCACGATCGCGAGCACATCAACCTCCCCTTGGTAGTCATCTTCGTGAAAGCTTTCGCCTGGGACATTCTTGGGGCCAAGACGTCATCCGCAGAAGGTCGCAAGACAGTCAACGAAGACGGCACGACCAATGCAGAGCAGAACGAGGATACTTCCGCGACCGAAGACGACGATCAGCCCAGCAAAGACCCGGCCATTATTGCTGCTGACCTCCAACAACGATTCAAACATATTCTTACGCGCTATTTTGAAGATGTCAAGGCACATCTGTTGCGAGACCAAAAGCACTTGGCTGCACAAGGTCGCAAGAACGCCGAGGCGTATGTAAAGTCTGGAGAGGTTTTCGAAGACCGTCAAGCGAACTACGAGAAGCAGATGAAGGCGCAAGAACGGTTGATTACAAATGCTCAGGTTGTGGCTGATGCACTGGGGGTGGACATGCCCGACCTGAAGGAGAAGGACAGTGCCGCAAATGCCGGAGATGGGTCCATTGGTCTCATCAAGGCTAGGGAGTACCTGCGTGGTCGTAGCGATGGACCGGGCATTTGGGAAGATGAGGACGAGCGCCGTTTCTACGAAAACTTGATCGATTTGAAAGACCGAGTTCCTGGTATTCTGCTCGAGGAAGGCAAGAAGAAGAAGATCGACACCGACGAGCAGGTCGGCAAGCGGATCGAGGCAAAGATGGAGACTGCCGAGAAAGAAGCCACAGAAGCGGTAAAAGCCGCAGATGCCGATGACCAGTCCACGGCTATTGCGAACAAATCTGTTGGAACGCAGGTAGATGCAGTTCTTGCACGTCTGCCAGAGCTCAACACCAAGGATGCAGTGGACCAGACTGCCATTGACTTTTGTTTCCTCAACTCCAAAGCATCGCGCAACCGTCTAATCAAGGCTGTTCAGGAGATTCCTAAGGGTCGCTCTGATCTGCTGCCAATTTACTCGAGGCTCATTGCAACTCTGGGCAAGTACATGCCCGATGTTGCCCAGGGTCTTGTTTCCTACTTGGACGACGAGTTTCGGAGCTTACAGCGTCGCAAGTCCAAAGACTTCCTGGGACAGGTGCGGACACAAAACGTACGCTATCTGGCAGAGTTGACCAAGTTTGGCGTTGTTCCAGAGCACGTCATTTTCCACTGCCTCAAAGTCAGCCTGGACGATTTCTCGAGGATGAATATCGAGATCATTTGCAACCTACTCGAAAACTGTGGACGATATCTCCTTCGCAATCCAGACACGTCGCCTCGCATGGCTTCGTTCCTCGAAACACTTCAGCGTAAAAAGAGCGCCCAGGTGCTTGGCCAGCAGGAGCGCATGTTGATCGAGAACGCAATATACTACGTCAACCCACCAGAGCGCGCAGCCATCGAGCAAAAGGAGCGAACACCGGTTGAGCTGTTCTTGCGCAAGATCATGTATCAGGACTTGACTCGCCGCACCCTGGACAAGACTGTCAAGCAGATTCGCAAAATGCACTGGGAAGAAGAAGAGGTCGTTAACCTCCTACGCAAAATCTTCTCCAAGCCTGGCAAGATCAAGTACAGTAACATCCACTTATTAGCTGTCATTCTTGGAACGATCCACCGCTACCACCAAGACTTTGCCATTGCCGTTATCGATGACCTTCTGGAGTCTATTACATTTGGGCTTGAGCTGAACGACTTCAAATTCAATCAGCGCAGAATTGCAGAGGTGAAGTTCCTTGGCGAACTGTACATTTACCGACTTGTCGACTCTCCACTTGTCTTTGACACGCTGTACAAGCTGCTCAACTACGGGTGGCAGGGTGGATACGCTCGTCCTGACCTATATAATCCGTTGGACCTCTCGGACGACTATTTCCGTATTCGCCTGGTTTGCAGTCTTCTTGAGACATGTGGCATGTACTATGACAAGGGCGCAGCCAAGAAGAAGCTCGACTTCTTTCTGACGTACCTGCAGTATTACGTCTGCACCAAGGATGCTCTCCCGATGGATGTGGAATTCATTGTACAAGATGCTTATGCTCTTGTACGGCCACAGTGGAAGCTGATTACCGATCTGGACGAGGCATCTCGCGTCTTCGGCGAGGCCGTCAAGCAAAACTACCAGACAACAGCAACTGACAAGGCCGCCGAGCCTGAAGACGAGGACGAATCTGCTTCTGACGACGACGTAGATGGTCCCGAGGACGACGATGTGGTTGTGCCTGAGGGCGAAGACAAGTCGTCTGACGAAGACGAGGAAGACACCGACGATGATGAGCCTGCTAAGCAACACCTCTCTGATGATGAAGAAGAGCACATTGTTGTGACACGCCAAGAAGAGGAGCGTGACCCTGAGGCCGAAGCTGACTTCGACCGAGAACTTGCCAAGCTCATGTCAGAGAGCGCTGATTCCCGCAAGTACGACCGCAAGCCCGTATTCGATGTCCCACTACCGATGCGCCGCGCTCGTGAAGCAAACGCTAACCCCGAGGACGGCGTGAACGAAGTGCTGGTTCCAGTTGCACCCTCTAACACAGTGAAGTTCTCACTACTCAGCAAACGCGGAAACAAGACGCAGACACGATCGATTGACTTGCCCTCGGACTCCACGTTTGCTGTTGCCATGCGTAACAAGCAACAAGCCGAGAAAGAGGAGCAGCAACGCATCAAGAGCCTGGTTCTGAACTACAACGAGGCTCGGGATGACGTTGACGATACTGGTGAATCGCCATTTTCTTACATCCTCTCGCCTAATACCAATAGAAAACGTACTGATACTCAGCAAGCCCTGGACAAGACCCCGAACCCATATGCGCAGCCGCGTCTTGACAAGGCCGGCAACAACCGCAGCAACCAGCGTGCCAGAAAGCTACAGCTTAGCGATGTCAATTGGTATGGCCCCCCTTCGTCTCTTTAGCAGAGGTGTGTTACGAAGCCGTCAACGTCGGTTACATCAAAGCCATAGGATGTGGTTGATAATAGCCGGCGTGACAGCTCGTCTCCGCCTTTTCGCAAATCGTTTCGACGTTCAACTTGATCGCCTCCGCTGTTCATTCGGCGCTTTTATCGACATGGCTAACCACGAGGCCCGCTACGGGCGACTGATATTCAGGACTTGATCATGCATTACGATGCTACAGACAGCACCTACAACGAAAAATCCTAAGCGATGACAATTGCTTGTTGACCTTTCACATGGCGTGCTAAGCGTGCGAAAGGCGGCACTGAGACCGTGTCAACGACAACTTTGCGACCGCACTCGACGCTAAGTCTGGTCGCTGCTAGATGCCCGGCCACGCGTACTTCAACGTAACGCCCGAGCCAGCGTCTCGAAGACCGCACAGTCTTGCGTCAGCTCGCTAACCTACAGAAGTGCAAGCAAGGGGTTGAGAGGTGTGCAAAGACAGTTACAGCTCTGCATTGCCTCAAAGAGCAAAGACGCCGAGAAACGAAGGGCATACGGTCTACTATAATCAATCACAGTGTCTACCGCATACGTTGCGCCCATGTAAATGATCGTGAAGACTCTGTGAAACGGCAGCTACTTGAGTGACTGTATTCATGATTCGGAAGCCGCTACATGAGCCGAACACCGCTCCAGCAGTCCAATGAATACGACAAACTTACGTCCACACGCCCCACAGACCCCTCCAACAGCCTGCCCCGCATCTCCTGCAATTTTTTTCTTATATATTTTATCTTATTTTCGAATCCCCCATCCAAAGTCGTGGCGCAACCACCAGCTCTATCACAAATATGAGTTGATCCTCCGTGGCGCAATTGGCTAGCGCGTCTGACTGTTATCCGCATACACTCGCTTGATTGCACATCAGGAGGTTGAAAGTTCGAGCCTTTCCGGGGGAGATAACATGTTTACTTTTTTTTCTTTTTGCTGGGAAGATGGATAGGGGAGCGTGGAGTTGCTTTTTGCTTCTTGCTCTACGAGAGAGGGAATTCCTTGCGTGTTTGTCTATCCCATTGAACTACTGGCTCGTTTTTTGATCTGCCTCTGCTTTTGCTATACACCCTACACCCTAAACAATGACCATGCTAGCACATGGCTTTCATTTGGGTGGTGTTTCGCCAGACTTGTTCCTGGTGCATAGTGCTCTGGTGGGATGGTTTGGGTTGGGTTGGGTTGATTCCGTGTAGGAGTAGAGAAGAAAGGCCGTACACATGCAATCTTAGTGTATGGATATGCGCCCATAGAAACCATGGACGTGGAGGTGGCTTCATTACTGCTTGATTCATGCTGTCTATTCATATCACCCCACTTTACTCGCTCGCTCGCTCGAATTCACGTCCACCCGCACCACTTCAGCTCACCGCGCCTTCTCGTCGTCAACCTGCCGCCTCAGATCCTCCAGGACGTCATTGCGCCTCTGCAGGTGGCTCTCCAGCCCCTCAATCTGCTCCTTGACGGTGTCGATTTCCTCCCTGATGCCGCCGAGCCCTTTTACGGCGCCGCCCTCATCGTTGTCTAGATCCCGCAGCACGTTTCTCTTGTAGTCCAGCAAGCTCTCTAGCTCGCGCTTGACAAGCGCGGGGGTCGAGTCTTTGCTTCGCCCATGCCGCCGGTTTTCAGCTTCCTTTTCTACGTCGGCAATCTTGGACTCGAGCTCCTTGAGTTGCTTCTTCAGTCGTACCTCCTCCCAGTCCTCGGTTGTGCGGCCGCCGAAGTCGGTTCCTTTTGCGCGGGCGCCGTAGTTGGCTGCGCGGTCGCCGACGCCCAGTCGCGTCAGGTATGCGTCGCCGAACTTTGCTTTCCGCCCGGTGCTCGTATTCTCGTCGTTGCTGGTTGCCCAGCGGTTTGTCCCGGCGTGGTTGACATCGTAGTCAATGTGCGCTTTCTCGAAGCTCGCTCGCAGGCTCGGTGGGACGCTGCGGGGCACGCGGTAGCCTTCGCTGCGCTGGTTGAGGATGTGGAGGAAGGCGAGGGTTGCGTCCTTGGCTACGCTTTCGCGGGCCTTGGGGTTGACAAGGTTCCATGCAAAGCGCACATCGCTGTCTGGGACGTTGTCCAGCGAGTCAAACAGGCCGGCGAGCGAATCGAAGGAGATGTTGCCGTGGCCGTCGCGGTTCGCCGTGTAGATTTCCTCGTACTTGCTCTTGTCGCTCGGGCTCATGTACCAGTCGAAGCCGTCGCGCAGACCGGGGGTGTCGTCGTCGTCCTCGATCGTCTCGAAGGCGGTCTGCGAGCCCGAGAGCGCGCGTGTGGCCTGGACAAGGTGGGCCTTTGATTCGGGGACGAGCCAGTCGGGCAGCACTTGCGGGACGTCCGAGGACACGCCGTTGATGAGGTCGAAGATGAGACGCATGGCGACGCAGAACTCTTCGAAGTCGAGCTTGCCGTCGTTGTCCACGTCGGCGAGGTCCCATACGCGCTCCAGCTGGTCGTCGCGGAGGTGCGAGTTCTTGAGCACCGGCGCGGCCTGCACGCCGTCGAGGTGGGTGCCCCCGTTGGACAGGGAGCTGAAGATCTCCCAGTACTTTTCGATTTCATCCTGTTCGATGCGATTCGGCGGCATTGTGGGCGGTGGGCGGCGTGCGTGTTGATGTGAGCTTCGAGGCTTCGGCGTGGGTTGGGCTGGACTGCGGAGGCCGCGGCGGAGCTCGGGCGGTTGGCTCGACAGGGGGCAATGACGCGTTGCTCACTCCAGTCCGTTGCTCCATTACTCCACACTTCTCACTCTAACACACTGTCACCGCTCACTCTGGAACAAACGTTGCTGGTAGACACATCATTTCGGTAGCACACTCTCGAATTACTATATAATACTCTTCGTCATCTGTACAGTCCATGCTAAATCAAGTGTCATCTTAATCCGACCAAGCAGACGCCTGTGCGGGTCCCTATCCGTTTTCCCATATACTGCGCCGTGGAAAAAAGAGCGACTATCTGCAAGACATGGTAGTTCCGTCCAAGGGAAATGTCAAAAGTATAAAAAAAAATAACACCACTGATGCAAACACAAACGCAAACACACCCAGCATTCACGCCCATTCTCAGCCCATCAGCGCAAGCTCCGTGTCAATCGTCTGGTTCAGGAAGATCTTCCTCTCACCAGTAAGCTGTGTCTGCAGCCTCTGCTCGGCAAGCGCCACAAGCTGCTTCTTGGTCATCGAGTCAAGATCGCCTTCGTTCAGACATGTCCGGACAACCTGCACAATCGTTGCGTCGCTGGGGCCGTTCATCATGCTCTGGAAGTTGACTGTGCTGCCCGGGCGCGACTGGCCATATCCAAGAGGACTGCGTCCGCGGATGGGAGGCGTAGACGCCATAAGGTTGTCCGAGCTCTGGAAGCCACCCACGCTTGGGCGGTTGCCATACGGCGACGCATCATACTGATCGCTCATGCCACCCATGGACATGAGACGACTCTGATGGGGGTTCTGGTGCGGGTGATCCTGATAACGCGAGAGATTGGAGTACGTCGATTGGCGCGTCTGCATGCCCTGGTAGGGGCCTGGGGACTGAGGCGGCATGTGAGAGATGTGGTGCATGTTGGACATGATGGTCGACGCAGGCTTGACCGACGAGTAGACGGATTGCATGTCGTTCATCTCGTAAGTGTCGTCCTCGTATGCACTGAAACCGCCCTTCTCCGACGTCTGACCAGGAAGGCCACGGCGCCCGGGAAGCTCGTTGCGCTCGGCGTACTCGTCCCAACGCATCATGGGAATAGACTTGGGGTCGAATCCCTCATCTTCGGTAAGCACGGCCTTCTTCAAACCCTTCTCACCAATAACAACACGCGTGTTACCCCACGAGAAGTCATCCTGCTTCCAGAAGGAGTAGAGAGGCAAAACCAGGGAGTAGATGGGGAAAGCCATGAGGTAAATCAACATCCATCCGATGTGTTGCCACTGACGCTTGATGATGAAGATCAGAGCCTGCAGACCGTAGGTACCAGCAAGCATGATGATCGAGATCAAGGGGAATTGACCAGTGCCAGAAGCAACCATGTAGATCAGGTATACAAGGTAAGCGCAGATCGACGGGAGGACGAGAGTACCGAACAGATCGATGAAGACGACGAAACGCATGGAGAAACAGCAGAAGCCGCAGAGGTCCTTAAGGAAGACAAGTTCAGCCAGGTTGTGGATGGTGGAGTTGATCCAGCGACGTCTCTGTGAAAGCAGAATGCTCCATGTCTCGGGAGCAGCCGTAAGAGCGTAGGCATCGGGGATGAACTTGTAGGACATCGTTGGGAAGTGCTTCGTCATCAGTGTTGTCAAGTAGCGATCCTCTCCGAGCGAAAGCAAGTTCTTCTTGTGCAGAGTATCGACAACACAATCGGCGTAATCCTTGATGACCGCATCGGAAATGATGAGAGGCTTGCCTTTGTCGGCCGTTCGCAAACGATACATACTGAAACTAGGACTTATTAGTAAGGTTCCATGTGTCGATAAAGCTCAACTTACCATCCGGGCAAACAAGTGACACTGCCAAACAAACTCTCGAAAGCTTTGGCGAGATGATGAGAAATGTAGTACTCGTAAACCTGGATCATGGTCCACCAAGACTTCTCTTCGTTTTCCAGACTCGTCTCACCACAAATACCGGCAATCTTAGAATCATTGGCGCAGCTTGCTACGAGACGGTTGAGAGCATCAGGTCTGACCATGGTATCGGCGTCGACCATAAGGAGATATTCATAAAGTTCCGGGTCTACGCCAATGATGTTGTTGACCTGGTGAAACATCTCTAGCTCGAGCGGGTTCATCTGGGCGCGGTGGTGGACACGGTTGAGGAAGCTCATGAGCAGAATCTGGGAGTCACGCTTACCACGGTTACCAGGCTTGCTCTTGGACTGCTCAGACTCCTTGCCCATCTTGACGACAACGAGATACGGGACGACGTTGCCTTCAAACTCGTAGAGACCGGAATAGACTTTGCCGTAGTTGAGCTGCTGACTTCCTTCGCCAACGGACCAGAAGGGTAGAGCAGGAGGGTCAACCTTAGGGTCAACACCGAGAATGTCCAATACAATCTTAGGAGTTGGGCGGTCGTTACCACCTCCGACAATCATTCCGTCGCAGACAACACATATGAGCTTGCGCTTGTTGTCATAGGCCAGAGCAGTCAGAGAGTCGAGACCCTTGCGAATGTGATCTTCTCCTTCTGTGTAGGCGGGAACCTGGCAAATGACGAACTTGTCTTGGTTGGCTGGACGCTTGCGGGACCCAAGCTGTAACGCAGCCAGGAACTTGACGACGATGACGGAGCAAAGCACGATGGTGACGGCAAGCAAAATGTAGTCGTTGACCTTGCACTTTGCGGTGTCTCGGAAGTCTTTCTTACCCACGTAGAAGGTATTCTGCAAGCACTGAAGGTTGTATGCTTGGGCAGTGGCGTTCAGGTTGTTCTCGAAGTCTTCCTTGAGGTCAGTTCCGGCTTTGCTCTTTACGAGATCTGTGAACTTGGAGTCCAGGAACTGGTACTCTGCGCCATCGTTGTTGACATCGAGGGTTTTGAAGTAGTCCGTCAGATCGTAAACGTCGTCGCCGAATGTGAACCACATGTGGTCCTGGTCCTCACCCTCATCCTTGATCGACTTTGGGTCCCAAACGAGATCACCTTTGCGGAACTCCTTGATGGCGGGAATGAACACGCTCGGGTACCAATCCTCGTTTTTCAGGGCTGCGCTGTCGGCGAGGTTGGTCTGCGATCCAGACTTGTGAACTCCCAAAGAGTTGGTAATGGTGGTGTTGGAGGTCAAGTACAGTTGTCGGTTACGCGTGTTGTTGGCGATCAGGTTTGGGCAGGCCAGATACAGAGGGGGCATGATGTAGGGGTCCATATCGAAACCAGCATACTCAATCATGTTAGTTCGAGAAGCTTCCGTGTTTGAGTCGCTGTGCTGCTTCTTCCAGAAAGAAGTGAGGTCGTACACTACACCGTGATGGCTAACGTAGTAATCATCCTCACCCTGGTGGGTTGAAACTTCTGTACGTTTCCAGACCTTGTCTTTGTTCGGACATAGAAGCTTTCCAAACGCGACAATATAGAACACAATAGCTCCGTTCAGCAGAAGGATCAAGAGGACCAGGACGAACTTTTCTCTCCAAGCCATGCGGACATCCGGTCGCTTCATGCGACCAACCCACTTCAGAAGAGGCGAGGGTATGAAGAATGTTACTGCCCACACAAAAGCGATCCACATGCGTCGAGTAGCCGTTATTGGCATCTCGGTGACCATGGAGTTGCCGCCAGTCTCAGCATCGTAGTAAGTGACGCCCTTACTCTCGTCACCTTTGCCACCGAGACCATAATCACCGGCCCCAGTCATAGGCACAGTAGCCATCGTGGGTGCCACAGACTTGGCGTCTGCGGGCAGAGCCAGGCTAGGCGTGCTCTGGAAGGGGTTTTGAGGCTGTTGTTCCGGAAGAGGTGGGAAGAAGCCGCTACCTGCCATGCTGGGAGGTGCCTGAGCAGGATAGCCGCTCTCGAGGCCGCCGGCCCCGATCATGCCGCCCAGCATGCCTGCATTCAAGCCCTGGTTTCCATTCATCTGCTCAAGCTGGGATTCTGCCTCCCACCATGTGCCTTCCCTCATCCATATGCGCTCGTTTCCGACGACGACTTCGCCGTTGCTCCAACCACGTTGTAGGGTCCAGTTCGTAATGCCGTCCCTGCCGTCCATACAGCCCAGAGCTGCATAACGCTCGTAGAACTCGTGTACGTCGAAGTCGGCAGTGAAGTCAAGGGAGCGGTTGCGGCGGTTTGCCCACTCAGGCAGGCGCCACTCACGAAGCTGGCGCGAAACAACTCCAGCTTGCCAAGTGGAGTTGACATCTTGTGTCACAGAAGTGGGGACGGCGTCGGTGGGGTGAATGGCCAGCTGGAACCATACTCTGCTGCTCGCCACAGTCATGGGCAGATCGAGACGGTTGTGCTTGCCCAAAACGATACCACTCTGCGGCACAGGGTAGAGAAGCTTCCTGACGAAGTTGCCCTCCTCGATATCGATGGCGATCTTGTCAAGAATAGCCTCCCGCCTTTCTAGTTCGGACTCGTGCTCGCGAAGTGCAGCTCCATCAATCCCAAGATCGGCTTCACAACTCTGAACGGCGTCCTTCATGCTCTCGAGAACAGAGTTGCCTGCTGACACAACCTGGACACCATCGGCCTTCATCTCTGCGTTGATGCCTTCTGTGTCGTCGAACACTGTTCGGAGAGCGATGGCCTTGCCAACCGCACGACTTGGAATCTCGACAATCGTGATGTTGACGAGATCCATGCCATCGACCTCAGACTCGGGGGTCATGACACCGGGCTGACTTCCATCGCTGTCAGTCGAGGAGAAACCAGCACGGGCCTTCCTGATGTCGTTCTTAATAGTGGCGTTGGCCTGGGTAAGGACATAGTCGACAATGGCTTCGTAGATACCGCCAATGGCAACTTCCCGCTCGTTGGAAGCAAGCTGCTGCTTGAACATGTCGGGTGAGATGTCAAGGAGAGAGCCACAATCCTGGCACGCTGCATCCAGCTTTTCCTCGTCGAGGAAGTAGTCCAATGTGTTGCCCAGCTTCAGCAATGCAGCCAAAGAGCTGATCACGTCACGCAGTTTCTGACCCTTGATACCAATGCTCTTAAGATTGTTGCGGAAGTCTTCAGCTGCTGCAGCATCATCGGCGTCCGGGAGGAACGAGGGAGGGTCGTATGTGCCGGAGCGGTTGAGGAGAGAGTACTTGTCGAGAGATTGAATGTCGAGAATGTCCCTCTCCTGCTTGCTAGCTGAGCTCGAGTTCAGGTAGTAGAAGACATCGAAGGCGCGGTAGCCAGTGTGTGCAGGAACCTGGAGGAGGCCTTGCCTCGTATCAAGTCCAGCGGTGGACAGCTTGATCTCAGCTCCCCTGCACTCACCAAGAACATCGATTGTGAAGACAGCTGCGAGCGCAGAGTAGCGTGGTGCGGAAGGGTTTTGCGGTGTAACACAGTGTGTCAACGGCTTGAGGGCCTCGAGTGCTACGTAGAAGCTGTCTGGGAGAGACACGGGAAGCCCTGAGATTGTGGGTGCAAATAGCGAGGGGGTAGATTCGTGGAGAGAGCTATGTCAACAGGTTAGCCTCGTGGACATTGGAGCGGCAATGACAATGGGTATGTAATGCCGTGTTTGTAGGTTCCAAGGCAAGGCAGAACGTACCTCAGTACAACCGTGCCATCCTCAACTCGTCGGCGGGCGTGCTCGTATGCCTTTCGGACGAGCTCGAGGTCGACCGCGCCACCGATGCGGCCGTTCTCCATGGTTTTAGCATTGGCCCAGGTGTTGACGACCAGACTCGTGCTGGGCTCAAGGCTGTACGGTGCGCCTTGTTGGTATGCCGTGTTGAGCGCTTTGAGCAAAGTGGTGGTGGACGACGTGGCGGCACGCGGTGCATTTGGATTCGCGGACGCGGTCGAGTACACACTCATGCGCGAGTTGTTGACGAAACTCATGATTGCGGTCGTCCGTCACAGACCGTGGAATAGATGTAGCGAGTGTCAGTAGTAGGGGTTGACTTTCGTCTGCTTTGCCCTGGATGGCTGGATTGGCGTTGGACCGTCGGCGGAACCTTCACTCAATGTAACGAAGGGTAGTATTAAACGATAGTGGATAAGAAAGAAGAATCACACACACGCTCGACGACAAGACTCGTCGAACGAAGATACAGAGGAGTGGTAATGTTTGTTGGCTTCAGGGCGGCTTTCCATTCCTCAGCGCGCTGGGGGCAGGCACACTTGATCCCGCTCCGGCATGGCGCGGTGGCTGTATTGTTAGACTGGTTTAGCTGCCCATCAACGCGCAGTCCACAAGGGCCCTGCAAAAGCTCGACGCTCCAAAACCATACCAAAGCTTCCGAACATGGATGTCAGGTCTTGCTCTGGTAGCCACTAGCAGCTGAGGACGTCGTCCGATTGATCGATGCGTTGCGCTACAGCAGCGGAGTGGCGTGTGGGCAAGCCCCCTATTTTTATTGTTTACGATGGCTGCGGCTCTCCCAGGATGGTGCCGACCTCTCACCAGTCAATCAAAGTCACGCGAACCCATGTTTCTAATCATCTTGTTCTGAGGCCTTCTATCGATAAAGGAAGGGAGGTTCTGTGGGCGATTGGAGACGGACAGGAGCCTGGAAAGATCGTCTCCACCAGGAGGGGAAGTTAGTCGCAGTACAGCGACTATGGTGCTGAGAGTGCAAATCTCAATGTCCGCCAACGTCCGTTCATCTTGTCATGTAAATTGCCTCTTCCAATGCATAAATTGGCCACCGCCGCCCACTCAGGCTTCAGCAATTTGGAACCTCTTAACCAGAGGCCTGACGTCAAGTCAAGGGTGGGTGGTGTCTCGTCGGAACGCCGTTTCATGCTTGTCGTTCAATACGGGTGCTCTCCACCATGGCCCCGTCCCGTATTGCCACCCATTGAGTGCTGAAATCATGCGCGCTCGCCGCTCAGACTCTGCGTGTTGAGCTTTCTTCTCCTTGTTTATTTTTTTGCCCTTTTTACGCAGCAGCAGCAGAGCAAAGTCGTGGACAGCCATCACCTAGGATACCGTGGCTGGGAAGACGTGCATGTGCATGTGCTGCAGCCACGAGTGATGATGCTCGGTGTGTTTGTGTTGATAGTCTTGGCGGCGAGAACGCGCAATCGATATGCTAGTGCTAGCAAGAATCAGCAGCGTTGATCTCTTCCCTTCCCCAGCCAGACCGTTGGCTCTGGTGCAAAGGCGGGTCGGGGTTGAAGCCGATGCCCACAGCCATGGTAGAAGGCCTGCCATGAGAGAAGGCCTGCCATGAGACACAAAAGACAGGACCGGGAGCCATGGCTGTCGAGTCACGTCGCCCTGCAGTGCTCGTTCTGCAGCGTCGCTTTGCAGCGTCGTTGTGCACGGCGAGACACTGCTGAACCTGTTGAGCCTGCTGAGACTGCTTCCACGGCCAGACAGCTGCTGCTGCGTGCGCTCAGTCACCATGCTCGTCCGTCAGCCAGCCGGATGAAGGAGCCAGGTGGAGCTGTGAAGTATATTCGGAGCGGCAATAGGGGGGATCTGCATAAAGGGGGTGCAAAAATAGATAGATTACGCCCGCTCCACCAACACAGACCAACCGGCGGCGGCGGGTGAGGACTGCGTCGCTGCGAGAAGGCGAGAAGGCGAGCTAGCATCCCAGCGCCCAGCAGGCCCATCCCATCATTTCGAGCAGACAGCCGTCCAACCCCTTTGCTGTTGTCAACGGCCTTCCAGCGGTGGTTTCTTTCGTTTCAGCACTTTCACCACGTTCGCTGATAGCTAATTGCTTCTCTGTTCTTGCACGGCATCGCAACTCGCACCGCGCGTGTTGTCCCTTCTGAGCGAGGCCGCTGCATTCTGCATTCCACCTGTACATAATCCCGGTATCCCTCCACAGACAGAGCGAAGAGCGCGCGCGACTACATCCCTCCGCCTCGAACCTCACCCAGCAGCACACCTGTCGCAGTCGCAGATAGCGTCAACCGCCACACGGCACACGGCCAGCTCCCACTTGGCACCCTCACTCGCTCCACGGTCCCACGGGGACGCGTCCATTGACCATGGCTACCAACATCCTCCAGCCGTCGCTGGCTTCTCTGCCCCAGCACCAGCAGACCGACACAGGCCTGACGTCTGCCCTCGCCAGCCGCTTCCACGCCCACATGCCCACGGCCACGCTCTCTTCGCACGCCATCATCTCCCTGAACACGTACACAGACCCCACACGAGGCGTCGACGGCGGCGAGGATGGAAGCGCTGTCCAGGCCGTCAAGGACCTTGCCCAAAGGGCCTACATGCGCCTGGGCCAGCGATCAGAGGACCAGGCTGTTGTTTTCCTGTGAGTGGCTCCCTCGAGCACCCTCGCCATAATGATGGTCCAACTAACACACCTACAGCGGTGAGACGGGCGCCGGAAAGACGACCCTTCGCGGGCACTTGCTACGCGAGTTCCTCCGCTACTCTGCCACGCCGCTGTCCAAGAAGATTGAGCACGCCAATTTTGTCTTCGAGGCCTTCACCACCACAAAGTCCCTTACCACGCCCTCTGCCTCGAAATCTGGGCTCTTGCTCGAGCTTCAGTACAACACTTCAACATCCAACCACGCAACCCTGCTTGGTGCACAGTACCTGGCCCACCGCCTCGAGCGCAGCCGACTCGCGTCCGTTCCGACCGGAGAACGCAATTACCACGTGCTCTACTACCTTCTCTCGGGAACCAGCCCTGCTGAGAAGAAGCATCTGTATCTTGACAATGTCAGCAACGACCCCGCCGGTACGCGCACATCGCTCGGCGCCAACAAGAGGTGGCGCTACCTTGGCCACCCCACCCAGCTGAAGGTCGGCATCGACGACGCAAGCGGTTTCCAGGACTTCAAGACCGCTCTCCGCAAGCTCGAGTTTGGCAAGGACAGCATCGCAGGCATCTGCGAGATCATGGCCACCATCCTACACATTGGCCAGCTCGAGTTTGAGACAGGTCAGTCGACCACTCCCTCCGCCGACGACAGCGGAGGCTACTCGCACGAGGGCGGTGAGACCATTACAGTCGTAAAGAACAAGGACTGCCTGGTCCCAATCGCACAGTTCCTGGGTGTAACGATCAGTGATCTGGAGGAGAGTCTGCGTTACAAGTCGAAGACGCTATACCGAGAACGTGTCACCGTCATGCTCGATCCCAAGGGCGCCCGCGCCAATGCCGACGAGCTTGCTCGCTCACTTTACTCTCTTCTCGTCACCTATGTCATCGAGCAGACCAACTCGAGGATTTCTAGCTCAAACGAGCAACTCACAAACACCGTCAGCTTGGTAGACTTCCCTGGTTTCGCCACTTCGTCTGGCACTGGATCATCCTTGGACCAGTTGCTCAACAACGCTGCCAACGAGTCGCTCATGACTTTCTGCCAAGAGAGCTTCTTCCAGCGCCAGATCCAGGAGATGGAAGCAGAAGAGATCAGCCTTCCTCCGCTCCAGTTCTATGACAGCTCAGAAGCCAAGACTGGCCTTCTAAAGTCAGGAAATGGTCTTCTGAGTATTTTGGATGACCAGATGCGCCGCGGCAAGACTGACATGCAGTTCCTGGAAGCCATTCGCAAGCGATTTGACGGGAAAAACCAGTCCATCCTTCCAGGCAGTCTGACTGTTGTCCAACCTGGTAGCAATTTCCCCACCCCCAACACGTCTCCAGCTTTCACTGTTCGTCACTACGCCGGCGACGTTGATTACACTGTAGAAGGCGTGATTGAGGAGAATGCCGACACAATCTCTGGCAACATGATGCAACTGCTACAATCATCGCAAACGCCCTTTGTTCAGCAACTATTTGGTCAGGACGTGCTCCAGAAGATCTCTCACCCAAAGGAAAAGTCCGCCATCGTCCAGGCGTCAGTCAGTTCGAAACCTACGCGCATGCCCAGCATGGCTCGCCGCAAGGCTGAGAAGACGGGAAGGTACGGTCGTCAACTGAACGTTTTCGACGAGGAAGTCCTGAGCGATACGGAAAGCAACGTCTCTGGATCCAGGAAGAACGGTGATTCTTCGTCCAAGTCGAAACAAACCGGAGCTGCCGGGCAATTTGTCAGTGCCTTGAAGACCATCGAGAACAAGTTGCGTCAAGCCAACCCGTACTTCGTGTTCTGCTTGAAGCCCAACGATCGCCGCATTGCCAACCAGTTTGATAGCAGATGTGTTCGTCAGCAGCTGCAAGCGTATAGTATCCCAGAGCTCAGCCAGCGGCTTCGCGTGGCGGATTACAGCATTTTCTTGCCCTTCGCCGAGTTCCTGGGCCTTGCTCAGACTGACATGGCTATCGTGGGCAGTGAGAAAGAGAAGGTTGAGATGATATTGGACAGCAGACCTTGGCGGGAGAATGAGGTTCGCGTTGGTACCACGGGTGTTTTCTTGAGCGAGAGGTGCTGGCTTGAGGTTGCGCAGATTGCAGATATGCCACCCACTGCCCGTGGGTATACTGGCTCGGAAGACAACCTCCTGACCCCCGAAGCTGGCCGATCCTTCGGTGACTCTCGCGTGGGTCTTCTCTCAACCCCCGGAGCTGGCGATTACTACAACGACAAGGGAGGGAACTACTTTGGTAGCAGGGACGTTGATGCCCGCTCGGAAGCTCCCTCTGGCGTCACCGGTGACATGTTCCACGGTCTCGAACAGCACAATGTTATCGACGAAAAGTCAGCCAACGATAAGTTGGAGGAAGTTGACGTCGTTCCGGTTTCTGGGAGCCGCAAGCGATGGGTTTTCGTGGTATATGCGCTCACCTGGTACATACCCGACTTCTTGATTCGCATCGTTGGGCGGATCAAGCGCAAAGACGTACGGATGGCTTGGCGTGAGAAACTTGCCATTAACTTGCTCATCTGGCTCAGCTGCGCTACGGTCATCTTCCTCATGATCGGTTTTCCAAGGGCCATCTGTCCTACTCAGCACGTGTACTCCTCTGCTGAGTTGACATCCTACAATGGCGAGGACGGCAACTCGGCATACGTTGCTATTCGAGGTATTGTGTACGATCTGGGCGATTTCATCCCCGCCCATTACCCCAATGTCGTGCCGTCAAAGAGCCTCGAGAAGTATGCCGGAAAGGACGCCACCAATTTGTTCCCTGTGCAAGTCTCGGCATTGTGCATGGGAATTGATGGTCCCATTCACGAAGGCGTCCAGCTGAACTATAGGAATTCAAACTACACCGAAACAGCAAACAACCTCGTCAGTACTACGGACCAGAACGCCAAATATCATGACTTCCGCTGGTTCACGGGCGACCAGCGTCCTGACTGGTGGTTCGAGCAGCAGATGTACTTGAAAGCCAACTACATGAAAGGCCGCATCGGCTACAGCCCTACCTACCTGAAGACCCTTGCCTCCAAACAAGGTGGAATCGCCTACATGAACGGCCGGGTCTACGATTTGTCCACGTACATACCTGGAGGCCGTACTGTTCTTTATCCTCCTGGTGTGGAACCGGACGCGGAGACGCCGAACGTCAACTTCTTGGATGAAGGCTTGGTCTCGATCTTCCGTGCCCAGGCTGGTAAGGATATCACCAAGTACTGGGACAATCTTAAGTTAGACGTGAACAAGAAGAGAGACATGAAGACTTGTCTCGACAACCTGTTCTACGTTGGTGACGTGGACACCAGAAGATCTCCCAGGTGTCTCTTCGCTACTTACTTCCTCCTCGCCATCTCCATCCTGTTGGTCAGTGTCATCGGTTTCAAGTTCTTTGCCGCCCTCCAGTTCGGAGGCAAGACTATGCCGGAAAACATCGACAAATTCATTATCGCCACAGTTCCTGCTTATACCGAGGACGAAGAATCACTGCGTCGTGCTATCGACTCCGCCGCCGTGATGAAATATGACGACAAGCGCAAACTGCTCATCATCATCTGCGACGGTATGATTATCGGTCAAGGCAACGACAAGCCCACTCCTCGCATTGTTCTTGATATCCTTGGCGTACCAGAGGCAACAGATCCTGATCCGCTCAGCTTTGAGAGTTTAGGAGAAGGCCAGAAGCAACACAACATGGGCAAATGCTACTCAGGTCTTTACGAAGTACAAGGCCACATCGTACCTTTCCTGGTCGTTGTCAAGGTGGGCAAGCCCTCTGAAGTCTCCAAGCCTGGTAACCGTGGAAAGCGTGATTCTCAAATCGTTCTCATGAGATTCCTCAACCGCGTTCACTACAACCTGCCTATGAGTCCTCTCGAGCTTGAGATGCACCACCAGATTCGGAATATCATTGGTGTCAACCCGACGTTCTACGAGTTCTTGCTCCAGATTGATGCCGATACTTCCGTCGCCCCTGACGCAGCCACACGGTTCGTCGCTGCTTTCCTCAACGACACCCGCCTGATTGCCATCTGTGGTGAGACTGCTTTGTCCAACGCCAAATCTTCCTTTACCACGATGATGCAGGTCTACGAATACTTCATCTCGCATAACCTGACCAAGGCTTTTGAGAGTCTGTTCGGTTCCGTCACTTGTCTTCCCGGTTGTTTCACCATGTACCGCATCCGCGCCGCCGAGACTGGAAAGCCACTCTTCGTTAGCAAGGAAGTTGTCGAGGCCTACCAGGAAATTCGCGTCGACACATTGCACACGAAGAACTTGCTGCACCTTGGTGAGGATCGTTACCTGACGACTTTGCTTATCAAGTTCCACTCCAAGTACAAGACCAAGTACACAATGCGAGCAAAGGCCTGGACTGTGGCGCCCGACAGCTGGTCCGTCTTCATGTCCCAACGTCGTCGCTGGATCAACTCCACAGTTCACAATCTGGTCGAGCTCATTCCACTTCAGCAACTGTGTGGTTTCTGCTGTTTCAGTATGCGCTTCATCGTCTTTTTGGATTTGATCTCGACTGTTGTACAGCCGGTCATTGTCGTCTACATTGGTTACCTCATCTACTCTCTGGTCGCGACCCCCGATATTGTTCCCGTTACTGCTTTCATCCTCTTAGGAGCTATCTATGGTCTGCAGGCTATCATCTTCATTGTTCGCCGCAAGTGGGAGATGATTGGTTGGATGATCATTTACATCATGGCTACTCCGGTCTTCGCGTTTGGCCTTCCGCTGTACGCTTTCTGGCACATGGACGATTTCTCCTGGGGCAACACACGTGTTGTCACTGGTGAAGCGGGTCAGAAGGTTGTGGTTTCGGACGAAGGCAAGTTTGATCCGGCCAGCATCCCCAAGAAGAGATGGGAAGAGTACCAGGCCGAGATGTGGGAGCAGCACACCATAAGGGATGACCAGTCAGTCGTCTCAGGCTACACCTATGCCACCAAGAAACCGTTCGGCGCTGGTTCTGTCATGGGATCAGAGTACGGTGGCATGCCGCCTTCCAGACCGATGTCTCACCTGGATATTCCTCGCTACGGTAATCACTCACGCATGAGCTTGGCTCCGAGTGGTTACGGCGGCGACAGCATGGAAATGTCGAACCTGCCGAGCGATGAGGACATCCTCAACCAGATTAAGGTCATTCTCGCCAACTCCGATCTTATGACCGTGACCAAGAAGTCTGTCAAGCAGCAGCTTGAGCAAATGTAAGATTGAACTCTGAACATGTCGATAGGCACCAGTCACTAACCATCATCTCAGCTTTGGATGCGACCTTACGCTAAAGAAGGCCTACATTGGCGAGGCTGTCGAACAACTGCTCATCAATGGGCAAATGCACTAGTGGATCAGTCACGTATTTGTCTCATCGACGCGCGACGGCCTGTTCACGCTTCACGACTCGACTCCTTTCAGCCCCACATTGACATGGCAGGCATGTGTCTCAACTATCATTATTATTTAATTTCGCCTCTCGGAAGCAGTGCGTTCAATTTTTATGGGAAAGGGTACCGATGGCCGGTGAAGGCGTTTACACTATTACATATTGCATTTTGTTTGAGTCATCTTCTGACTGGTTTTGCATGGAAAGGTTCAAAACAAGGGTTTAGCAATACGGTGTAAGAATCAAGCGAGACTATAACTTTGACTGAAGTGTTGTACGCGTGCATACTATAGGCCTATGAACAAATCGTCCGTTTTACGTGGTCAACCCCCTCCATGTCAAAGCAAGCGGAGGCCAGAATGGCGTCAACTCGAATACAAGTAACCACACTTTATCCGCGATTGTTGGGGATTAGGCGAAAGCTGGGGCACAATGCTTTCTGCTGCTCGAGAGATTGCTGGCCAGCAGTCAAACAAGGTTGCTCTGGATTGAAAGCTAGCGTAGAGGCATGCGGGTAAATCCTTCGTTAGCGCGCTCCTGCTAGGAACAGGAAATCGACATACGTCATGACAAGGACCCAGGTTCGAAAGAAAATCGCGACAATTCATCCTTCTCCAGCGTGTCACGAGAAAGCGATTTTTGATTGATCCGTTCCATACCGCTGTCTGCATATTTGTAGCATGTTTTCGAAAGCTCTTTTGCTGGCCACCCCGGTGCTAGCAATTCCCACTTTCTTTAACGACCAGGCACAAGCACCGATCCAACCTCTTGATCACTCCCAGGGCTACACTTTCGATCCCCTCCTGCACCTGCCAGGCATCTCGCCTTACTTCGATGCAGTAGGCTTTGGTCTCGAACATACTGCACCCCCGGGCTGTAACGTCACCGCCGCGTCCTACATCATCCGTCACGGCGCCATCTACGCCAACGACGCCGAGTACGAAGAGTTCATCAAGCCTTTCCTGTGGAAGCTCGAGAAACATCGCGATGGTCAGTGGTCGGGCCCGTTGGCCTTCATGGCCAAGTGGCAGTCGCCCATCCTTGAGGACAGACTCGAAGACCTGACACCTTCTGGTGCCGTCGATGCTGCACGCGTCGGTGAGCATCTACTTGGCCGCTATCCAGACCTCATCCCTCAGACTCAGCGCATCCTTGCCGACAAGAAGTCCCGCACATACGACACGGCGAAGAACCTTATCACTGCGTTCCCGCAAAACGACACTATCGAGATTGTCCGCGTCACCACAAATGCCAATGGCTCCATGGAATCTCTCATTCCTCACAAGTCTTGCGAGAACTTCTCTAAGACCCCCGGTACAAAGGAGCAAAACAAGTTCATCAACATGTATGGCACGAGCGTCGCAAAGCGCCTTGCGCCATACATGCCTTTTAAGATGACGCCTTTCGATGTTGTTGGTCTCCAGCAACTCTGCGGCTACGAGAGTGCCATCAATGGCAAGCGCTCCGAAATTTGTGCCGTCTTCACAGACGCCGAGTGGATGGCATATGAATATTCCTGGGACTTGAAGTATGCATACATGGTCGGCCCCATGAATCCTCTGTCACCCTACCTTGGCTTCCCTTGGCTGCAGACACAGTCGGAAATTTTCGAGAACATTCAAGAGAAGAACCACCCTGGTGATGCCTGGCCCGAGGACCAGCGTTTTTTCCTTTCCTTTACACATCGCGAGGTTCCACCCTTCGTTGCGACGGCACTCGGCCTATTCAACTCTTCTTCCGGAGCGGCAGAAGAATTCCCCACTGACCACATCAACGTACGTACTCACCCACACTTCATCTCACCATATTTGCTAACCTTGGCTCAGTGGACACGAGCCTGGCGCATGGCTGACCTGATTCCCTTCCTCGGCCACGTTGGCATGGAAAAGATGAGCTGCGAGCGTGGCGCTGTCTCCGGTGACGGTCCAGGCGAGTTCGTCCGCTTCATCGCCAACACCGCGCCACGACCAATCCCCGATTGCCAAGACGGACCGGGCGCCAGCTGTCGATTCGAGGATTTCCAAAAGCTCATCGGCAAGGGTGCAAAGAAGCACAGGGATTTCCACAAGGTGTGCGACAAGAAGGGTGGTAAGGGCAAGGGTAAGCATGAGTGATTTTTTGCATAACGGATATAACACAGCGTACTACATATAATGATATTCAAGCCATAGTTACCAGCCGCAAATTGTTGAAAATGAACAAACGTGACGTTCAGTGTAGGTAAGGAAAAGAACAAGCCTCAATAAGAATAGCAACGATATCATTGTATCGTCTGTGCTAAAATGTCCTCACGTAGCACAGAGGCTCGTCTGTCATCAGGCTCTATCCGAGAGTACATCTCTGCACGCGCCGTATCTAGCGGCTTCAACTTTTCCCGCCTAAGATGATACCGCAACGGACGTATCTATGAGAAGTTACCGAGACGCCACATTCCAAATTCCGCTTATTTCCCTCCCTAGCTTAACCCAAGCGCTCAATCGTAGTGCATGAAAAGCTGCGACATGCTCTCTCCATGATGATTCCTCCGAATGGACTCGGCAAGCAGATTGTCAACGTTGAGAATGACCAACTTATCGCCCGCCTGCTCCCTCTTGTGCTCTGGAATCGGGAAGGCGTTTGTTATGATGATCTTCTCGATACACTCGCAGTTGTTCATCTCCTCCAGACAGTCGCCGCCAAACAGACCGTGCGTAGCCATGCAGTATACTTTGGTGGCACCGCCGCGTTTAACGACAGTCTCGGCCGCGGCGATCCACGAGGCTGACTTGTCCATCATGTCGTCGACAATGAAGACTGGCCGATCTTTGACGTTGCCAACGAGTGTGACCATAGTCTCGATTTCGGGGTTCTGGAGGTCCTCTTCTTCGTCTTCCGACGACGCTGCTGCGTCGTATGTTCCTCCGAGAGCGTGGGCATGCTCGCTGTCTTGGTTCTCCCGCCTCGAAGAGGTGGTTGACATGAACGAGTTCATCATATGTGGGGGAACGTCGTCGTTTTCGCCCTCGGACGGGGGACGATTGCGCCAGGAGGTGGTATGTGATGTCGCAGACATGGACGGCGAGGGATGTGTCTCGTCAACTATGTGACCTTGTACTAGTCGTCCATGTATAACGTTTCGTGCACGCTGCCAATGTTAGATCAGCCATCCTTTCGGCAGACTCAAAACATACCTCATCTGTGTACTCTTCGTCATCCGGTCCACTCTCGTCCTGGCTTTGCTCGCCGTCCTCCTCTTCCGACTGGTTTGATGCCTCTGTCCGCACAGGCTCCAAAGGCACTTCCGGCTCGACAATCGAACTGGCCCGCATGGACTTGGATAGAGGATGCTCGCCAGCGATTCCGTTCGCTCGTCGTGACAGCGGATTTGACGGCGTGCGCCCCGCCCTGGCTTTGGGCTTGCCGACATCCGACTTTGGGTCGAAAGAGATCTTGCTGATGGGTGTAAGCTCTGCGTCTGCGTCAAGGGCAGCCTCAACCAGTTCGCGAGAATCCGAGGGGCCATCGAGTCTCAGTTGCTCGAACATGGCGCTCTCGTTCCACGGTCTGCCTCCACCTGCCCTTCGCCTGTCCGTTGTGACGATGCCGAAGCTGAGCTTCATGGCGTCTGCCAGCGATGTCACTCGCTTTGTTCCACCGGGATTCTTGCTAACCACCACGGCTTCTCTCCAGTCCGGCACGTGCATACGGACCCAGCGAGCGAGGAGGGGTTCGGCAACGAGGTTGTCGACAGGACACTTGAAGAAGCCCTGCATCTGGGAAGCATGGAGATCGACGGTGATGACATGATTTACGCCGGCAATGTGGAGGAGATTTGCGACCATACGAGCAGTAATTGCCCCGCGGTGCTGCTTCTTCTTGGACTGGCGCGAGTAAGGGAAGTAGGGCATAACGGCTTCGCACTGTCAGCGTCTGGCAAGGTAGCCGGTAGGAGTCTCAGTACCTGTGACCGACTTTGCAGAGCCACCTTTACAAGCAGAAATCATAATGAGCAGCTCCATGACCGAATCGTTGATTCTGCATGCAATTAGCATGTGCAAAGGTCCATGTGCCCAGTAACGCACTTCTCGCTGCCACTCTGAATGATGAAGACATCTTTGTTTCGGATCGAAGTGTCTGCTATCGATTAGAACGCGAGAGACGCAGCAGACCAGTAAGCCATACGGATCGTGACAGACGTCTCTCCATTCTTGAACTTGCCCAGCGTCGCAGAGCCAGGCTTCATGCCCAGCCTGTCGCACACACCGTCGACCAGCTTGGGGTGCGACGACCCGCCGAAGACGATGGCACCACGCATAGTGGGGGGACCGAGTAGAACAACGTCGTTGTAGTGATCGACTCGCAGTGTTGGCCTTTGAGGCCGAGTAAAATTTCCCGCCATTGTAGTCGGTATGTCGGCGCTTGGCACAGCGGGAGTGGCCGAAAACGGCAAGATCAACCAATCGAGTCAGGAGCAATGCAATCAGACGTAGATCAGTGCGCGCAGTGAGTCGTAATGTCTAAGAGCTGTTGCTAAACATACGGCGTCTTGAGTGACTAGTGCTCCTGCACACAGGTCGCTCTTATGCAAATGTCCACGTCAACCAAGCGTTCTACAAACGTTGGTGAGTTGGCACGCGACCGGATTGTAGAGGCCGCTGGCCAGTCACGACTACGCACGAAGGCACGCTGCGCCTTCGTGCCCTTGAAGTGTCCCAACATCCTACCAAGAAGTGACGCAGACCACAACATAGACGAATGCTCACATTTGCAACCTTATTCATCCTACAGATTGTGGCGGGCACAGATGGAAAAGGTGTCGCCGAGTCAGCAAGCCCGCATATCTTTTCGAGTCGGCCTACGGAACCACGGTTTGGTTCTTTACTGCGCGCACAGGCAGTGATCGGTCGAGAAAGATCACAGAACCCTAGCGGTGCGGGTACTGATATGTTCTCTACACGGTTGTTAAGGATGTGCGGTGGAAGAAGACTTATGCCTCTACAGTGAGCGCAGGGCGGATCACTCGCAAGATAACGATGCGCCAATATTCGCGTGAGTCCCTTCAAGAGGTGCCTTGGTAGGTAGAGATGCAAATGAATGCAGCAGCGAACGAGGTCTTGGTGGCTGGTCAGTGTCAGCGAGGCCTGTACCAGAGATCAACTCCAGGAACAGCAACATCCTGGCTGCGTTAGGTGGCGGTACCTGCAGCTACCCTTTGGGTAGAGAATCTGTGAATATGGGCAAAGCATGGCTGCCAGCATCCCAACCGCAGTCGTTACACATGCTCACCGCCTAACTAGTGTCATGGTCAGCTTCCTATTCGACATGGTTGGAAAGTAACGTTCTTGTCCAGACAGGATACCTACCGATTGGCCACCATAGCGCTCACTGCTTAGACCGACCTTGCACGTTTGACTGCGACTCTCTAGGTATTCGCCGACGTCATGGCTGTTTCGCTTCATTTCCTAGCTCCATTTGCAGCCTTGTCACAGGTCACGCGAGCTGCAAGGTACCATCGCAGACTGTAACGTAGATCCACCGTCAAGACGACCTTCAAGATCCTCGGTCTGAACTGCGTAATAGACAATAAAACGCCCAAAAGCAAAGAATACAGCTCATCGTCCTGGTGCTAGGGACCGAGCAGCTCGCCGCGAAATCCGTACTTTGGAGAAACGCAAACACAATGGACCTTAGAGAACGGCTATGTCTATCTTGCGCTGTGAAGAAAGAGGCTGTTAATGAGAAGCAGTGAGCGTTTGTGACGATTTGTAGGTACGTACCGTGACAATCACATGTGCGATGCGCCAGATATAACAGAAGCAGACGACGGAAGGATATCGCAGTGCGCAACAATAGGAACGCTGCATCGTCTGACACGGTCCTCATCACTAACGTACCACCATTGACGACCATTTGACAGCAGTGAGGTGGGGCTACTCAAGGCAGACAGTGCGAGAACTACGATCCGCTCTATCCCACGAACCCATCGTAGTGGGCGTTGGCAGCCTGTAAGGCTGCGCTCATCAAGCTAGCGGAGAGACAACTCGATTTGCAACCTATAGCAAACATACTGTTGCCACTAGTGAAGCCTTCCCGCTTGCCAATGCGCGGTACTGCGGCTTTGTCCGAGTTTCGTGTCCCAGAGAAGCACTCAGCTGCTACGCCGAGCTTTGGCTATTATGCGACAAGTGACAATAAACGGCACGTACAACCGCCAGTTGGTCGGAGGGGCCGACCGATAACCAGGCCAGGTCCTAGTTCATACGCTCCCGACTACCCGGTTGGACATGATCAACACCGACCTCAGAGGTTGCAGAACGGACACCGTGCTTCGTCAAACATATCAACTCCGCTGACGTTGATGAGTCTTCCCACTGGTGGCTTTCTGTCGACGACTCGCTGCCTGACAATCGTTTCCCTTAGATCTCGTTAACTATCGGCTGAGTCATTACCACTATGGCTTCTTGGTGTTGTTGCCTGCAGAGAAGGAGGCGTCCAAAGTCAGAGATTCAAGGCGAAGCAATGATAGTTGAATCTGAGACCGTCGCGCCGACCGTAGACCGCACGCACGCCAGAGCCTGCATGGTCCAGATGATAGGAGGTGTTGCAACAGTGTCTGAGTACCATGATTCTTGACCCGCAGACCAGGTAACAGGTCGAAGGCGGCGGTCCATGGCTGTTGCATCTATGTTCCCCTGCTAGTGACTGCCATTCCCTCACCTACCAGGGGTAGCACAGACCTTGATGTGTCGCGTGGGAGAAAGACAAGCAAATGCTTGGCAGTTCACTAGGACTTCCAGACTAACAAGAACTGGGGGGCCAACATTCAGGGGGTGACGCACATCGATCCATCTGGGGTAGCGCCATGGGCGCCAAGATCGCACGACAGACTCGACCGTGACACCGATCTTGCATCGGTGGAACCGAGCGCCAGGTTCACAGCGATCCCGTGTAACAACAGAAAGTTGAAGCGAGGATCTGTGAACAGACCCTCGAGAATGATCTTATCCTCGACAATCACCATGGTCGTCCGGCTAGAACCGCGACCAATACTTGAGCTCGGACATGGGGATAGGCTTCTGAAGCTGGTCAGACTGTCTTTCCGCAACTGAGAATTATGAAGAACAACTGCAATTAGAGGCCTTGTCGCAGTTCGAAGGCTGATAATGTGCGGATGACATCGTGCTCCTCGACAAGGGGATCCAACGTTGAGCGATGATGTTACAAAGTAGCAGATACAGCTAGCGGTGGTAAAAAGTAGGCACATTTACTGGCTTAGAATGAGAGAGCACCAATGGGCTACCTGTACAGAAGAGCTTCTACCTTTTGTGAATATTCTAATAGCCCGAGCTTCTCCTGAAACTCACTTAAGAAATGTGAAATAGCCTGCCGAGAAAGCGCGTCAGGCGTTGGTGGGCGAAGACTCCGTTGGACGTGACTCTGCTCATTTATGCGTCCGTTCCTCGCTTCATGAAGAGGGTCGCAGGGTAGGCCAAGGTCAGGATGTTGATCCAGGAGCGAATGCCGCCAGAAAGACAGACAGTGGATCTCCCGCCAGCCTTCTGGTCACTGGCCAAGGAAGGCTTGCCTGTTTGGTAGCAATATGCGTTTTGTATGAACACGCGGAGGCTACAAGTGGGCCTGCTGAGTGGCTCAGGGCAGGCCCTCGGCGCTACTGCACAACGCCAGAGGCGTTTCATGAGATGAGGCTGCGTGACACCATTCGCCGAGGAACTGAACCGGGTAGAGGGGAGCTATCGTGCAGGAGGCGGGAGCGAATCCTCTCATCTGCAGTGGCTAGCTGCGCGTCTTCCAGAAAGAGCCATAGGCGACAGGAACTGGAATCCCTGAGAAGGGAAAGTGGACAGTGCAACAGGGATCTGTGTCGCACACGTTCGTGTGACCATGAGCGTAGAGATCTTACAACGGGAACGGTAACAAGCCACGCTCAGTGCACGCCGTTGCGTTCAGCAAATGGGCAGCTTCGCACGGAGCCCGAGAAACCGTTTTACGAGCGACCGAAATCCTGGCCAGGGAAGGTTTCAGGAAGAAGCAAAGAAGACAAACAAGATGGTGGAGAAGGTAAGGTGATTCGAGGCGTATGCATGACGACGTTTTCGGCAACGTTGTGTACGAGCCGACTGACCGCCTCTACCGCGAGAAGTTCCTGGCCAACTCCACCATTGCCTGGAACAAACACCCGATGGTGCAATCTACGAACAATTGCTTTTATTCTTCTCTTGCAAAAGTGGTGGGGCACGGAAAGGAAGAAGCAATGTGAAGGATTCGCGTCGCCAGACGCGACGGGATAGGGCGACAGAAAAAGCAGCTGCCGCGAACCTAAATTTGCCGACCCCAGTTCGTGCTAAGCCCAATCGATTGTAGCCTCTTTTGGCAAGTGCAGGGCCAGAACTAGCAGGAGCCAGGGCCCCGTCTCTCGTTCAGGGAAGTCGCGGAGAGTGCCATCATTCGCGACAAGACGCATGCAGCACGGTTTGTGTGACACATAGATCCGGCAGCGCTATGCCTCGAATCATCTCGGAATATTCACATCGCGATGCGCCCTGCAACAAGGATGCACAACCTAGAGATGCTACCATAGCCGCGGCTGCGGAACAGCCAGCCCGCGTTTGACCAGCTCCACCACGCCGTTCCCTTCGAGAGCCTCATATTGGGGGAGTAGCAGAGGCACCTCTCATTCGGCCTCATTGTGCAACCTTTGGTGTATCTATTGCTCCATCTGTCTGGCAGCCGTCCGCTTTCGAGCTTTGCAGTCTAGGGCAGCAAGACCGCAAGACGGCTGCACGCTTCTTCTTGTTGTACACTACCACAAACTGGTGGCCATGGTATCAGATCTGGCAAGCTCGAACTTAGTTCAACATGGTTTGCGAACATCTTGGGATCAGTATAAGACGGACCTAGATCCGCGCAATTAGCGTCTTCAGCTTAGCAGCAAGCAGTGTCCTCTTCATCAGCACAATTCGCCGTCTAGTTTCGTTTCCTCTGCAGTATTTGCTTGCTTTTCACAGCCACGACAAACAGGACCCTTGAACGCCCCTAGCCTTCCGCGCATCCCACGCCATCTCAAACACCCTTTCTACCCAAAGCTTTCAGGTAAGTCTTCCACGTCCTTGGAGTACATATGTATCTTGTTGGTTCCCCAATTGCCTTTGCTAAATCAATGCAGCATTGTCTCTCGTTACCAATTTCACTACGTTCGCCCAGATCGACCTCAACACATCACAATGGCTGCCCCAGTAAACTGCCAACATTCTTTCAAGGTTGTCAAATCTGACACGACTGTCGTCGTCTGGAACTGCAACATGTGCCATTCAGGGCCCCACTCGTTGATTTACGAGTGCTCAAGCTGCAAGCTGAAAACATGCCGGCCATGTGCTTCTAAAGCATAGGTAAGCCACCAAAACCTTTCATGCTCTCTATCTCTTTCCAGCGTGCCAATGCAAGACTGCAACGGCCTGAGACATGATACAGACGCGGTCGGCGTTTCAAGGATAGATCCTTTGACAGATTCATGTTCGTATCGCTGACTCGGTGGGTGCAGACCAACAAGCGCGTGCAGGGGGATCGACCAACTACGATCTGAACCGAATACCTGGATCGATTACGCCCGGCCTCGCACTCTCATCGGCGACTTATTTTACATTCCACGTCATTGAACGGATTTTCTTTTTCAACTCCTTCCTCGTACGGCAATATCTTTATGTCGGCTCTATTGATTTAGCACGGCGTTTCGGCGGTTCAACATTTGACGGCCCTCAGATCTAAGGGCGGCGACCTCGAAATGGCCGGCCACTGTTAACAGGCGTTATTTGCGATAGCATTAAAAGCGAAGAGCATCTGCACTGAAGTGTTCCAGTCTAGATACTGGCTTCTTGCGACAGCTCAACGACTCTTGAGCTCTTTCCTATCCACTCAGGCGCACGGGTTCTCGGTCTGAGCATTACTGGCTAGGTTTTCTTCTTGTATCATTGTTCTCCAGTCCTCCTGCTTTAGACTAAGGGACGGCCTGTATTTTCCGCCTAATGTTTTCTCTCTCTCACGTATCTCAAGTCCATCTGGTACCCACCTTATACTCTCTCCTGGTTAGCAGCGGTAGTCTCTTGTACAAATCTCACGTCTGTAGTGGGGATGGTCGTTTCATGAACCCACAAAGGCCGATATTGGCAGCTGAATAGAGAGCAGTTCACGTCACCTCAGAATAACTACTGCACTTAACTTGTCGATACCGTGATCTAGCCCGCCAAAGTTGCAACTAGCCACTCAAACAAAGGATTCTGGATTTGGATATACTTGAGGCCGTCAGACCACATGTGAACGTGGATCGCTGAATATCTGGGGGTAACTTTTTACGTTCGTCGAAGGGAGCCCCTAGCAATGACTATCCATTTCTACCATAGTGCCGGCAACGATATCCGTATCGATTTCCGCACAGACTCTGATTGTGATCTGTCGATGGAAGCCTACGCCGCAAACTCACTTCAAAAGCCCTTACTCAGCCTCTCGCACAATACACAATGTTTTGCTTACGACCGAGCAGTTACGTGTTGCGGGTCGAGTAGGGCATGCTCTACTGCATGCATGCGGCGGTGGGAAACAGTGATTTGGAGACTAGAAGGGCAGTAAGAGCGAGCCGGTAAATTCTCGGAACCTGCCGCCAACGAACCGGTAGGATCAAGCCTCCTGCTGATGCCATAGGTTATGGAGCTGACAGGCAGTGATCCAGCCTCCAAGCAGGCTACAGGATCGGGACGAGGGCCGATAAAAGACTTTGCGCGATGACAGGGAGAGTCTAGTCTAATCAGCGCACCGAGATGTCTTGTCGACGCGCAAGGGCCGATCCCTTCCGCCTAGCGGCCCCGCGACAGACCTTCGTCGTCAAAGCGCAGCGATTAGTTCATTTGTATTGAACGTCGCACAGTCGACCTGAACGCTTCGCACGATTATAGGCTGGTAGATCTGCAATCCAAGGCCGTGGATAATACATCCGCAGACCTGATGTGCGCGCTATCATCACCTCCATGCGTCTGCACTTGTCTATAGGCACGAAAGCATCAGGTAATCATGCAGCTCCTGCCCAATTTTTACAGCCGCAGGCTGCTCGACCGGCCAATACCGAGGGACGAGGCTTTCGGCCCCCATCTCATCTGCAGACATAATCTTACCTGACAGCACGCTCAGCGACAGCCCCATTTGTGTCTCCCCTCTTTTCAATCACTCTATTTTGCGGAACAGCCTGTACGGTCCACCAGAGATCTCTCAAACAACCTAAATAGTCTGCATGCAAGCATCGAACATTCTTGGTCGACAACGAAGGCTAGGTTTGAGAAAGAGGTCAGCATGAGCTCGATACACAGCAACAAAAATGACACCAACGATGCCCCTCAAGAGATCATCAACGAATTTTGGGAGAACCTGATTACTAAGAAGCCTGGGAAAATCACCAAGATTTTCCCGCCATCGCTGTATGCGAACCTGCTTCCGTCCCAGCGCAAGTCAGGACTTGCGAACGGGAAGAACGCGGCAGAGTCCTACGGGGCCGCAGCTCAGGCTTGCCGAGCTCGAGTCGAACGCATCGTCCGCGAATGTGAACGCACCAACGAAAAATTCACAGACCCGGATTTTGACATCGAGGTACAGTCTGGCAACTGTCTCAACGGTTTGATGCAATGGTATGAAGATTCAGAACATGTGTCGCCGACACCCACAGTTAGTCCAACACGTTTGGGGTATGCTATAGACACCATCATCCAGGCGAAGGTACTACGTCACGATGTCGCACCTTTCTCGCTGAATGATACCGCCAACGTGCTCTTGAACTCTCGGACCAATGCTCCAATCGATGAACCAGGAGCTATACATCGCGTAGACTGGATCTTCGACAAGCCAAAGTTCGAAATCGAAGGCTTCACAAGTAGCGATGTTGTACAGGGTGCCAATGGTGATTGTTGGTTTATTGCTGCACTGGCAACGGTTTGCAGTAACCAGGGTCTCATCCAAAAAGTATGCGTGGCGCGAGATGAACGTTGTGGCGTGTATGGCTTCGCATTTCACAGAGACGGTGAATGGATATGGACTGTAGTTGATGACAATCTATTCGTCACCAAAAAGGATTTCGACGCACGCGGCGACACCTACGATCCAACCGGTAGCAAGGAGAACATGTACAAAAAAACCTACCAGACAGGGTCGGAAGCATTATATTTTGCTTCCTGCGCTCACGAGAATGAGATCTGGCTGCCCCTACTCGAGAAAGCTTATGCCAAGGTACATGGCGATTACGATGCAATATCTGGTGGTATATCGGGCGAAGCTGTTGAAGATCTGACAGGAGGCGTCACAAGCAAGATTCTGACAGCACGCGTTCTGGATAAAGAACGTTTGTGGAAAGAGCTGAAACAAGTCAACGTCGAATTTCTCTTCTCTGCGTCATCACCAGAAGATCACGAGGGGAATTCTGATGCTAGACGAGGGCTGGCGCTCGGTCATGCATACTCGATCATCAATGCTGTTGATGCCATAAGCGAAGACAACATGAATAACCACCAGCTGGTTCTTATCAGGTTTGTGAATGGTTTCCATTTGCCTTTTGAGCGTTACTGACGGGACAAGAAACCCTTGGGGCAAACGGGCCAATGCCGCAATGGGTGAGTGGACCGGACCATGGTCAGACGGCTCAAGCGAATGGACTCCATATTGGATGGAAAAGCTCAAGCATAAGTTTGGCGACGATGGTCTTTTCTGGATGTCGTACGAGGACCTCCTCAAGCGATTTGATCTGCTCGATCGCACACGACTCTTCGATTCAACATGGACCGTTGTGCAGAATTGGATCAGTGTGTCGGTGGCCTGGGTCACCGGGTATCTCAATACCAAATTCTCCGTGGAGATAAAGAAGAAAGGAATGACCGTGTTCCAACTTTGTCAGGTAAGGTCGTACGGACACATGTGACCTTTACTGTAGATGCTGACCTCAAAAGCTCGATGATCGATACTTTCGGGGTCTAACTGGCAAATACACGTTCGACTTGCACTTCATACTGCAAGAGAAAGATGCGGAGGCTGGTGACTACATCGCGCGTGCGCGTGGCGCTTGGTTTGGCAATCGCAGCATCTCGGCTGAAGTTGTGCTTGAGCCCGGTGTTTATGAGGTATTGCCCAAGATCGAAGCGAAACGTGACTCGAACGCTCCGGAGGTGCATGAAGTGGTGACTATGGTTGCTGAGCGAAATCCGCAGAAGCTGAGGCAGATAGGTTTGAACTACGACATTGCCAACGCAAAGGGCCTTGTCGAACTCACAGCAGAAGAAGACCAAAAGAAGAAGACAACGACTGGAAGAAACAAGGAAGAGCCTCAGGATATAGGGGTACGGAACGAGAGCGTTCACACAGTCGAGTCTGTGACGAATCTGAGTACCTCTATGGGTGCTCAGTCTACTGCGACTGCCGGTAAGAACGAGGAATTACCGTTCGGGACCAAGGAGACAAAACCTATAATTACCATAGTGGAAGCCGAGCTGTTCACAAAGACAGCAGAGCTCGATGTAGATGACACGATCTCGCCTAACGACGGCAAAGACACAGAACATACATGCAGTGAGGGGCCCGAATTGCACAGTCGTGTCCCATCAAAGCCGGCACCCCGAGCGAGGCGTTTATCCCTTCACTTGTGCCGAGTCCAGCCAGTTCTAGATTCTGCCCAGCGTCCTCAGTCTCCGGTAGATCGAAAGCAAAAAGCTTGGAATGCAGTCTGCACTCTAGGTCTAAGAGTCTACAGTCAGGACCCAGGAGTTAGCATCAAGATTCTGAAGCCCAAGAATGTGGAAGAAGGTGCTATCTTGGATGTTAATGGAGACACAGCCGCAGGAGCTACAATGTGAACGTGGTACGCGAGATGGGAGCATAGAGGGCCGAGTGATAGTGCGAAATCCGGCATGACAATTTACGGGAATGTAACAACCCATATCTCACTTCACACTCAAAGTGATACACAGTGGTGTGCATTGACATATTTATCCTAGATCTTGTTTTTTGTGTTGCGGATCGTCGTCTCGATAGTTGGTCGTGAGTATACAATCATTACCTGATAATTGAGAGGGAGCGTTAGTCAGACCAGATAGTAGCTGTTTTGCAGTTCGTACTATCCGATTTCCAGTTTACCACTCGTCTGCGCCTCCAGTAGTGTTGGTGCCTGGTGCATGGACCATGTTGGTGGCCTTACGATGATAATTTGATAAATGCCTGACTGAGCCTTTGAAATCTAGCTGCAAAAATGACCATACACTGCACATCGTAATAGAGTTATCGTTCTTCGCACAACGGCTCCTCAAATACCCCTCCAACTCGAATTCGGACAAAAGCTCCCCTTGCCAATAATGGGTGCCAACCAGTCTCGGCCACGCACGATATCGCCTGAGCCTTACGTGAGCCCTGAGGAGCGAGCATTAGCTCAAGCAGAGGTCAGTTCCGATATATGTGGAGTTTCCGTGTGTGCGAGGTTGACATTGATAAGATGCGCGCAAAACAGCAGGCCGCTTTGGACAAGCGCCTTGCAGCTCGACATAAGAAACCATCACCAACATCGACAGTAGATGCGCCACAGTCAACAAGTGGGCCTAAGAAATTAAGTGCGCTTGAGCAGATGAGCAAAGAGAATGTAGGATGGCGAAATGCAGACGCGAACCATGAGATGAGAAGTTGGAATTGAAAGGATCTGGCGACTCACAGGACGCATTGAACGAGTTGGATACATACAGGGTGTCACTACAGTAGTATAACAGCGCAAAGCTATCTGTAGTCAATCTCCAAGTGCTCATGGGAGCCGGGATGGAGATGCAAGAACATTGACCAGAACGATGACCCTGAAGACAGAGGTGGGCCTTTCAGCCCAGCCAATCACAAGCTCGGCACACTCAGCTCGACACAGAGCAGCCTTGGAATTGAGGGCTTACCGTATGCTTCGTGGCACGTTGAACATCGAAAGTAGAGTTTGCCTATACGAAAAGATCCAATCGATCGAGATTTCTCTAAACGAAAACGAGACATTCTAAGGCTAAAGCTGATCGCATGGTGATTCGTCCGAAACCGGTCCAAGCACAGCTAGCGCCGTTGTTCAACTTGACGTTCCTCGCCGCATTGTGCATTTCTCTTTCATCTACATCGATTTCACCACACAATCCATGTCTATGGGCTAGATGCAATACCAGCATGACCGAAGCAGAAAATCGAATCGCAAAACGCAAATCACATACCAAAAGCCGGAGAGGATGCTTCCAGTGTAAGCAACGTCATACGAAGGTGGGCTCCAGCCAATTAGACGACAATGAACCCGCAAGTTCTTGACATGTCTCAAAGCATGCCGAGGCGGCGCCTGTCAATGTCAGGTCACAGATCTATTGGAATTGATTTACTGACTGGCTGTTAGTGCAACGAGGCTCGTCCACGATGTGGAAATTGTGTAAGACTGGATATTCATTGCAACTGGCCGGTCATCCAGAACCAATACTCGGCGTCCTCTCCACAGTCAAATGCTAGTAATCATGTGTCACCTTTGACTTTGGAACAGCATCCTGTGCCCAGCCCTGACAACCAAGAGCAGCGTGACGCTGATCTCTCGATTCCGGACCTTCGTTTATTGCACCACTGGATGTCGAAATGCTATCAATCGTTGCGACCTTATGAAATCTCTTACAAAGAAGACACAATCTGGCGTGATGAATGCACTGAGATTGCCTTCGAGCATCCTTTTCTTCTCCACGGCTATCTAGCTCTCTCTGCTGTGCACAAGGCCCTCACTGTGCCTAGTGCAGATCGACAAAGTCTTCTCCTGCAAGCCGATTCGCATATCTGTCGCGGACTCGCTGTCTACAGAAAGCACCTTGAAGCACCCATCGTTGAAAGAGCTATTCCTATGTTCATGACATCCACAGTCTTGTTTACGTACAACCTCGGCTCTGCACAGCTCGAAAAGCCGGAAGACCCTATCGACGGTATCCATCATTGCTTCCGGTTGCTGGCCGGTATTAAGATGGTTGTCATTCCATTCTGGTTGGAGATCAAAGATACTAGCGTGTTTTCTCACATAGTTGACTTGGCTGAAGGCGACGATTCAGAGAGTCTCGACGCACGCGGCAAGGATGATACGACCCCGGAGATTCTCGCCCTGGAGGAGTTGACCGGATACTTGCTCAATACGCAAGACAGAGAGGCATGCTTAACTGAAACTGTTCAACTCCATACGACTTCGGTACGGCTCCGACATCTATCCGCACGAAGCGATGAGTACTCTCTCATACTCGGTTGGGCTGCGCAACTGCAGGAGCACTTCATGAACCTGGTCTCTGCTCATAATCCGGTCGCCTGTGTTATAGTAGTCTATTTCGCGGCGCTGTTGGCTCAGAGTCGTCCGGTCTGGTGGGTCGGAAATTGGCCACAGTGGCTTCTGACAGCCTGCGAACAGCTACTTGCAGCAACACCAGAGCTGTTAAAGTGGATAGAGTGGCCTCGAGGGACCATAAACTCACGAACTTGGAGTATCGTCTCTACGCCGGTCTCCTTCGACCATTCCCACACCGGTCCTTGAACACAAAGGCCTAATCGCACGCTTCCACGGTGTTTTGCGAGTGCCAAAGTGATGAGGCTGACTCGAGCCGTTTTCGAGCTCATCGCCTTTCAAGTCTGCTGTCGATAGGACACCGTAACGCTCGAATCGACCTAGCATTTCTGCCCTGATATAGCGGGAGGTCGGCGATACATGTTCGTGCCGATTTCATCGCTTGGTGGACCGTAGAAGAGCTGTCGCCCACGGCGGCTCCGTCCTACGACAGATCATTTTGACTGGAACTCTCCAAGCACAGTGCTTTACTTGAGGCCGACAAAGTTCAGAACTTGGAAAGGACTATACAAAAAATGGCAGTGGCAAAGAACAATGCGATTCGGCCAAGATTGAGCCCTAAATATCATGATTGAGGAAGATGGTCATCAGCAGATTTTTTCGCCCAGCTGGACTTCTTCGCCTATTCATTAACGTCGCTGAAGACCTCTATCGCTGTGTGACCAACAACATACCGGTCGGGAAGAGGTCAAACTCCTACTGTTCTGTTCCACAAAGCCCGCCACAATCGTACCAACTTTTCTAACAACCCCACCATCACGATCCTCCCACGCGAGAATGTCTATGACCTTCACTGGAAGCGCTATTCACACGACTTATACACCAGTGCGCTGTTCCTCATTTGGACGAAGCATCTTGAGTGTTGCCGAGAACCTTCAAGGTGTCTGGTTATCAGCTCAGTTACGAAGTACCTTTACATTTTTGATGCCGTGCTGATATTCTTGGTCATGTTATCGTCCAACTGGTCACACCCAAGCCGAGGCACCGATTTGTAGAAGAAACGCCAAGCTGCTCATGGCAGGTGTCAAGCTGCAAAACGCCCGCAACGAAGAATTTACATACAACAACGAGAGAGACATATCAGCCACAGCAAGCAGGGGACGAAAGTGAAAATTTGCGTTCGAATGCTACGGTACTGAGTTATAGGCACAGAGCTGAACGAGCGTTCACATAATCCGAAATCGCAGGCTGTGCAGGATAAATCTTGTCGCGGCAGACACTTGTTTGAAGTATGCTCAACCGCCACCACGATAAGGCTAGACGTTTCAATATGCGCGCACTCTGATCTTACTCCGCGCGTGCTGAGGCCATGATCATGTTGTGATGTTGCTGCTCATGTTGATCATGCGGGATCACATAAGAAAAGCGTCAAACCGCGTGGCATCTAAGACGTCCCTTTGTGATCTTTACGGATGTGCGCATGTGTTCGTCAGACCTTCTAGAAAAACCGGAGGTCCTTCTTGGTGTAGTAGACCATGTCGTACCGTTACCGCTGCGCCATGACTGATTGAATCATTCTACCCAGGCAAACTCAGTCAGCTTTTAGATGTTCCCGTTGCTGTAGCGGGGTAAGCTTTGTGATCTTGTTTGAGTGAATTAATTTGATGGTTGGCTTCCTCCCAGTGTCCTGCAGGGCTGCTAGATGTGGCCCTGGCGACCAGCAAATGCTGAGAACATGCACCTATCAACTTGTCGGCGAAGACCCCGTACTTCGAGATCATGAGGTCCGTCATATTGCAAGCTGATCACGCTAACATTGCTATGGTAGTGAAGATCGCACCCAGATTTGATCTACCGACCAGATTACTTTTAAGTCTGTGACGCGGCAATAATGTCCTTACCTGCGATACCACGTTTCATTTTCCCAGGCCAAGTCCTCGTTTCTCGGAATGCTTCGCGGTACCGGCTTACAGTGACACAAGGGAGTGATTATGTGCACGAATCCAACGATGAAGTGCTCTGATGGCGGCACTGTACACACCGTCCTAGCGCATGAATGAAAATGTAGGTTCCAGACCCTGACACGACACCAAAGATGAGATGGATAGATCCGTCTAGCAAGTATGACACACATGTTCTTATGTGCGCAACAATTCCAAGGGAAGAAGTTGAAAATGACCGCCCTCGGTCTCAATTACTACTTCCAGGGAGCCGACTTGGGCAACAATCTCCGCCTTATCAACCATGGGTACGCTGGCAGGTGAGCCACGGAACCATTCGCAACCTGCTGTCGTACTACACACGCTGCACGGTAAGCCTGGGAATTCCAAGTAACATACACTCGCCCAAAAGATACTCGTTATCACCGAACACATTCTCAAGCTGCTTACGAGATTCTCCCGCTGCGATACACTTAGATCTATTATATTCATACAAAAGCATTACTATGTATACTCTCGCACTCTAGCTGCGCCGACGCTCAACGCTCGCTTTTATGGGGCTCTCGATCCGAAGTATCTGGAAGTGCACCAGTCTCCAATGATACTTGAGCATTATGATAGCCAAAAGGAAGTTCTTATCGATCGCTTATCATCCTTCAGCCTCTGCCCCTCCCAGGATTCTTTCGCAAGCCGACTCTACGTCGCAGCACTTCTTTCAAGGTGCTGTCTGCGCATGTAGTGATTGTGATCCTACGAAGCAGATATCATTTTATGATCCAACATGTTGGGAACCGTGCGTGTCGGAATCTGAGCTCGTCGCTGGTATTGATGGTATTGCAGCGCAGAGCAGAACTGGAAAACAGCGGCTCTTCTTCGATCCATCGCCGTCACTCTCCCTCTGCTGATGAAATCTTCTCAATCGAGCCCATACCAGAATTTGGACTAGCTGATAGGGAAGAAAACAAGTCGTTACGTTGGCGTCCGATTGCTAATCGATCTGCTTCGCGCTGCAGGTATAATTTTAACCGAGTATCAGGACACTGCGTATGCTGACCAACAAGCTGTATCAGGTCTTGCAGACTATTCCTGAGCATCTCCACCTCGGCCTTAAGTAGTTTGTTCCGCCGTTCCACGTCCCTTGCTGTCTCCACTAGCTCTTCCTGTTGCCATTTTTGTTTGCTTCTGCATTTGCTTGCAGCCTTTCTGTTCTTCTCGAGATAGATAGCTCGTGCAGAGCCTGGTTCTGCATATTCTGAGCCACGTCTCCGTTTGACTTGCGATTGTGGCGCTGTCGATGAGTATGCCGTGAAGTTGGACTGCTGACTGTCGCATCGGCGTTTTGACGATTGTGGGTTCGTATCATCGGTGAACGTTGCAAAGTCAGGCGAGCCAGCATGACATAGTTGGTTGACAAGCGAGAATCGGCGGTCGGAGCTGGGTGGCGCGTGTTCCACATCGAAGCGTGTGTCTGTGGGAGAGACCGATGTGGAATTGTATTCAATCGTGTGGGTATTGCTCGTTGTGAACACGGCAGACAATGGACATACAGCTGCGGTGGACATACCAAGAGTCATGCTGATGTTGGAGTGTGTGTCCAAGTCTTTGAACGAGCTTTTAGAAGCGACATTGTTGTTCAGATCATGATTCGTCGAATTGATCTGTTCGAAGTTTGACTGAAACGTGAATTGTCTGTCAGAAGGTCGTGCATTGGCCACAAGGAATCCCATATAGTCTGTTGTTGTCATAGGTGTACCTCTCCCCCATGAAGCGGGCGCCCAGCAGTCCAATGTACCGTCTGTAGATGCATCTCCGGAGGCCATGTTGAAGTCCGGCTCGAAATATCGATGTTGATTGCCCAACGCTTGTGTTCCTAGAACTGCCATTGATACGAAATGGAGGAGTGGGGTGACTGACAGGCGGGAGAGGGGCGAGGGGATAAGTAGTCGCCAAAGCTTGGGTGTGTCCCAACAGTTCCGCGATTACCTAGGTATGGAAGGAAGCGAGCTTAGTCCAGGTCCTCTGCGGCTGAAGGCAGCCTGGTCTGCCCACCTGGGGAAGAGGTGAACTAAAGGCGGAGCATGCTTAAATCGACATGTTGCGCGGTTCCGATCCAGGGAACCAGAAAAACTCTTTCCAAAGCGCTTCCAATCGGCTGCTGACCATGATGCAACAACGTTGTAAGGGTATAGGAAGTCCGTGCTGCGGCCCATGTAGCCGGAACATTATTGCTTTGCAATTGGTCTGGGACATCTTGTCCGTAACGGTATGTGTGGCTAAGCAAGGCTCTTCCTCCCACTCCACTGTCCAAGCCTATGTCGTGGCAGCACAGCAGATCAGCCGAACGAAGGCCCCAGTTGACCAACACGACTGACCGTGCGTGAAGCTGCGTGGGACCAACGGCGCTTGGTAAGATCTGCCCTACCAGTCAACATGACCTTGGCCAATCAACATGCATCTCGCCAGTGTGAGGAAATTGTGGGGTTGCCGTTCCGGCCTGCGTTTAACTTTGCGCCAGGGCTGCAACAAGTATGAATCGCTTCGGGTAGACCTCCGCGCGCCGTTGAAAGATGCTGGGGGCCACAAACTAGAGCCAGTGCATTTGTATAACAGCGGGTCTACTTGGAAGCTCTGATCTCATCATAGCTGTCGTCTGCTGTCGTTGTTATCGTTATTTGCGATTGCTCTGCATTCTGGTTCTGATGCAACGTTCTTGCCCAGCTGTGCTATGCCTGAATGGGTTAGTCACGATTCGGATCCTTGGCTCATCCGCTATCAACCACGCCATGTCCCTTTCTGTGTCATTCTAACGGCTGGACACAGAATCCTTCGACAATCCTATATCTGGAACTAGTAGTCACACGGGATTAGCAGTACCTGACCCGGATATTAGTCCAGCCTATGAGAACCACTAGGCGTTAAGGGATGCCTGACAGCCACCAAACAGCGGCTGCATGGAAAAAGCCGCACGCCCAAAAGTTGCCCTTCTTGCGCGACGAATCACTCAACAATAACAGCTTTCAATAGAATTCTAAAGAGACAGAACTAGAGAGCTGCTTTTATTCTACAATTTTGTGTCTTCTCTACTATATTACTATAGTTGAGGCGCTGTAGTCTTGCAAGGAAATAGGTAGGTTGTTGGTGCTCCCCAAGATTTGGGTGTTTGAGTGTGCGGCAAAGCCGCAGGTCCAGCTTGTGGTCGCTTTCACAAAGCTTCATCCAACCTTCCATATCACTTATAAGGGGACTCTGTAGCTCACGACAACGTGCTTCGAGCACTGCTGAGACTTTCTATCAACAACGCGTCAGCTTTTAACGGTATGGTAATCATTAAACTCGGGTAACAGCAAGAGCTGTCGGTAGTTTTAAGAGGATGCAGGCAAGAGGGCCCCAAATCGGTCAGCTCGCTGCACAACTCGGACCTTGAGGGGCCGGGGATCCCGCGAATAAGTTCCGCCCATTTACCAAGAGTTTTCTCAGCGGCAGCCTTCAGCCTCGTGTACCCATTGAATTGGAAAAAGCGAGTAGATGCAAAACCATTTCAGGCAGCGGCGTGAATGGCCAATCGCGAGGCGAGAAAGGTGTTTCTGCTTCCCCGTTCGCGGACACCAGCGTCTGGCTGATAGTTTTTAGCTCTTTCACTTTCGTTGTCCATCTATTAAAGACGATGAGATCTACAGTGTTCGATTGCTCTTATTTGGGGGCCTAACCTCGTCTTTGCGAAGTCTCTTATCTATACAAATGCTGAGGAGGTACTCAAGTGAACACGACATGCTCTTTTTTCCAGATCTAGATGGGAGCGTGGCTTTTCCCCACGTTACTTTGCCTGAGAAAGAGCTCCCGCGTGGCTGACTCGTCACCTTCGCGATCACCATCTCGGTGTATCGTACCACGACCAATAGGAATTTTTGCCCGGCGGACTTTCCGCCCACAGATCCTGCGCTGTACATCTTTTCGCACGGTCGGCTTCCAGGGGCGGCCGTCACACTACAGCGTCATAGCATTCTGCTTTTCTCTTGCTTTGGTAGGAATAACGGAGATCTGGAATTTCACACGACGGTAAGTTCGCCTGCTGGTTCAATCACTCGTCTTGGTCTTTCACAGCTACATCAGCCGAGACAAACGCATACTTGAACTACTTGAAGCGGCTAACGCTGTTTGTACCCAAATTCCAGTTCTGTGAGTTGTGGGATTAAGTCGACTTGACCAGTCACTGCTGACACCACTGCACTAATGCCCTCAACTTTCGTTCAATGATATTACAGCCTATCGGAGTTTTCATTCTTCGCATTCCAACTTTCCTGACGATTGTGTGTCTTGTTTTGAATTTTTCGTACTTTCGGCACCTCAACACAATATTGAGCAACTTTGAGCAGAAATGAAGTGAAATGCGAACCTACATACGTGTGGATGAACCTTGTATGCTAGCCTCAGATCGTCTGTATGTATGGAGATATTTGTCTCGAACACTGCGACTATCGTTCCTGCATGTTACTTCTTCCTCACCAGTTCCAATAGACCGAGGAAGTGATCTGGACCAGATTGAACAGATGCTTTCTTCTTACGCACCATCATCTGCAGAGCTTTCCCTTTGATTGAGGCGTCGCATAGATCCGCTCGAGCGTTCGGTATCTTGCCGACAGCTTCCCCTAGAGGGAACTTATTTGTATTGATGGGGCCTGCATTCTGCACACCTTCTTGCATTCTAAGTCCTCCATCGACAGCCGGGGAGGCATTTACCACCGCCTTGAAGTGTTCGTATGGGCCAGAAACTTCTTGATGCGTGGAAACATGGTGTGATCCTGTTATTGCTGGAGATGTAAGGATCGAGGCAGGTAGTTTCACCTTTACTGCATCCGTGGACAGACCCATCGTCTCGTAGTCGGCAGTCTGTGTCTGCCAATTCTCAAAGCTTCCGTATTGCGCTTCAGGAAATACACGAACTCTTTGCTTGGTCCGTGGCCTTGCTGAGATGGGATGTAGGAACAGCTCGGCGCCATAGCGTTCTCCTTCTTTGGCTGTCAGTGCCAACGCCCCAATACCGGCTTGCACATCCTTCTGTAAATCTTTTGGGTCATCAAGAGAGATGACATCGGAAGAACCAGTCACAGTCGCTATTTGGCTTCGAAGAAATAGTCGTCTGGTGCCCGTCGGTACATGAGATACCTCGTAGGAATGTTGCTGAGTAGGACCGTTAGGAGGTCCGGTGACCTCTTGCTTTAACCGTATCTTTGTTGTGTCTTGGTGAGTTCCCTTAGGCCCTTCATCTGATCTCACGGTTGGTTTCTGAGATGTTGTCAAGCATGGTGAGTCCACAGATGTAGTCGATGATGGTAGTTCATGTCGCCGTGTTACTTGCATAGTTTCCGACGTCTTGTCCTTGGGGGCGGTGCTTCTGTCTGTCGAAATAGCTCTCTTTGCTTCTTTCATCTGCAAACCTGGGTTCAAGTCTTCATAGAAATCGTCGCTCGCAATAAAAGGCCCGGTTGGCACCAGATGAAGTAAGCCTTCTAGGACGCTCATTACAGCAATCTACAGAGTCAGCAACCTGTTTGGTTCACAAAAAGATCGATTTTACTGACGGATGTCTGATCTTGAAGCGTTGATTCTATTGCAGTGCGTCGTTCTTGCACCTGCCGTAAGAAGCTTCCCAATGTCACAGAAGCTCGCTCACGATCGTTCGCCGATCGCGCGAAGTCTAACAGTGACTGCAAACAGTTCTGTGATCCACGAATATATTGTTTGCTCTGAACGAGGATTTGATCTTGTTTGTCATGATTCAGAGGTTGTTGAACGATTGAACGGTCTTGCGGCTTGTGCGGCACAAGCGTAGTGCTTTGCGAAGGCATAGATGTAGGGCTGAGCTCGAGCGAAGGTCGATAACGAAGCATGTCTGAAGCCTGGCCGTCGCGTAGTCTTGAGATATCATGGAGATGGAGGTGTCGTGCTGTCAAAGATCGCAAAGTTGTGAAGGTCATAGCGCAGGGTCCCTGAGGTGAAGGTGGATGAAATGAGGCTTCGCTCATCTTTGTGGGCAGGGTCCTAGACGAACGTCACCATTGCAGTGCAAAACCTGCGGTTATTCGGTTGAGCTGATGGAATTTGGAAGCAGCAGATGGGTGACCACGAAAAGTGAGGCAAGAGCAAGTCCATGCTCGTTTAAGCGTGGAACAGCTACAACTTGGCCTCTCATGCTACCACATGTTTAGTAACATTCGATGTCTGCTTAGCTTCACTTGTGATATCCTGTCACTCTGCTGTTCTTAGTTTTGGTCCTGCGATCAATTACAAAAATTCCTTCTCTTGGCTTGATCTGAGATCAGTGAACGTGCTTTAAACTTCGCAGATGGCTTGGGTACGATATTGCTCTCAGTAGCAACAGAGGCTCTGTATGGTGTAACCAAAGGATACAAATTTTGACATAGGTAGGTGGGTTGACCATCATGATGAGGCACCCAGCCCCTCTCCTTACCCAGACTATTGATCAGGTTTCTCCGCACACGATCTCAATCCCCACTTCTCCTGATAGACAGCCGAGGGACCGCATATTCGGATAAGGCTCGGCGGTCACAACTGCTGTACCGGTACTACAGACACGGATGGATGCAAGCGCTGGCCAGAATACGGAGATTCGGATAGGCGGCCTTGAAACGAGATGCTGCATTGCGGGTCGTACGACGACGTTGTGCAACTTGCTTTGCATAGCGGGCGAATGTATGGAACGCGAGGCGAAACCACGGAATAGAGTCTGTTATTAGAAATAGGGTACGCGCCAAGCGAAAGCGGAATCGATCGTGACGTGAAAGGGTCAAATTACACAAAAGTGTAGCCCGGTGAAGGCATGCATGCCCTGTTCTCAACGAGCAGATTTCGACCATGCAGGCTTCTGGGCAAGGAGCAAGGTTTTCAGCAGGGTACAGCAAACCTGATTGTTGCTATGTGTTTCTACCATCTGACCTTCACAACCATGATCAAGCTTTGCTGAGACGTGTGAGCAAAGCTATAAAAGGAACGCAGATTCTCCTTCCAAATTCCTGCCATCCTCTCAACATGCCATACGACTCAGGAGGTCGATACCAACCCTCAAGGCGAGGCCGAGCGCACCACTATTCAGACGAACATCCCGTTCATGATGAACAGCGTGAGCATCGAAGGAACCGATCACTCCAAACGCTTCTACACAACCTCACCCTGTGGGCCTCCGAACTCCCGCTCTTGGCGGCGGATTGCAACGCTTTGTATAATAGTGCCACGTTTGCGCAGGACAGGCGCAACTACGCACAGGTCGAAAGTTCACTGAATAGGTTGAAGGCTCAGTTAGAGGCGATCGATGAGGACCTGAGGTGGGATGGACTTGAAGCGGCGCCTAGGGCGAATGTGTGGCGTCCAAGGTAGTGTTGCTGTGTCCTTGCAACGTCGGTGTTACGCATTAGATCCATAGACGCCTTCGCGTGAGAATCAAACTCCACTTCACCTGCATTTCTGCAATTGGCAAGCCTGCTAGGAGGTCCCGCAAGTCCCAGGATGCAAAGGGTTCGGAGTGTTGGGATAAGGGATATAGCGTTCACGTTCAGGCCCAGAGCTGTTTTGACAGACGTGTGATGGCATCCAGGTTCATCGCATCCTGCCAACACCCATGATTTTCTCCTCCACTTTTTTCAGCAACCTCTCTTTGTCCTTGATAGCCTGTAGTCGCTCGTCTTCAAGCTCTTCCAACTCCCTTTCGAGTTCCTTCATGCGCTGCACTTGCTCGGCTTCACTCGAGTGTACACCAGGCAGATTCGCTATCAGCATCTCGATCTGCTGCGACTTGACTACCAGGTCTTCCGCCATCTCTTTCAGATCCTTATTGAATTCTTGCTTTGTGGGCTGTGCGGGTGGTGCGGGCTCGTTTGTTTGGGTGGCTTGCGCGGAGTGCTGTGTTGCGTTCTCAGACTTGTCGGTGGCTTCTTTCTCAGCGAACGAGCTGAGCTTTTGTTGGCCTTCAGGTACACTTGGAGGCGCTCTGGTGCGGATCTGGAAGAGCTGCGACTGCATAATATTCAGAAGCTGGTCGTCGTTAATGAACATGTCGTCAGCTGTTCGCTCCCTACGCGTACCATGTCCACCTCATCTTGCATCTGTGTAAGAATGTCGGCCATTGGGGGATGATGTCAAGCTTCACCAAAGTGTGTTAATTTTATGATCAGCCTGTGAACACCCAAATAGAGGGTAGACGTGGGTGGCAGTTAGGATCTCCGTGTGTGTGGGGTAAGAGACGTTGGGAGGCATGCCCTGCGGGAGGACGCGTCCATAAGGCTGAACTAGCCGTCCTTGGCTCGAAACTTTACGCGATTTTAACCTTCTTGACTCCCCACCCCTTTGCACGTTGAACTGTCGATTGTACCCCACGTTCTTTGTTTTACTACCTTCGTGTAATTATGTTACTCTTGCGTGCATGCATTGAAACCCAACCGTAATGCGACCTTCATTGCATGTACCATGGCTCAAGCACGCATCGCTCCTTCTCTGGCACCCCCGAGCACCTCCGCAAAGCCTCGTTCCACGCCGTATCGCGACCACGTCCGCCCACAACGCTGCGCCTGTTGACCTTCCGAGGTTGATTGTCCCTCACGGCTCGAAAGACCACAACTCGCTGGCGACATTTATCGAATACGCGAGCCGCGCGAAACTCTCTCCTCTACGAACGTACTACGTGGGAACCCACTATGAGTACACAACTGCTCTTTCCCTCATGCGACTTGGCTTTTCCCTTCTTCGTACAGGTGCAAAGAACGATGCCGGCATTGATCTAATTGGACACTGGGTATTGGCGCCTTTGAACGAACCACTGCCCGTTATTATCCAGTGTAAAGCACGAACGTGTTCACTCGGCCCGTGCCATGTTCGCGAGCTCGAAGGCTCCTTTCGCGGTATGCCTTCTGAATGGAAGAAAAAGCCTGTTCTGGGCTTGCTAGTGACAACGTTGAAGGCAACAAAAGGAACGATGGAGGCTATCAGACGAAGTTCTTGGCCCATGGGCTTTGTCATGATTTCCAGGCAAGGATTGGTCCAGCAATTTGTATGGAATAGAGCTGCTTCGGACCACGGCTTGCAAGGCGTCGGAGTGACAGTGAGACATACTCCGCGGGCACTTTTAGCCGAAGCCGAAGTACTTAAGGATCTAGAAGAAAGGAGTTCCCAGCAGAAGAAACGTGCATCCAGATTCGCAAACACAGGCACACGGACAGACATACAGTTGACATGGATGGGTTCCCCCATATTCCCCGAGCGGAACGCCCTGGATCAGGAGACTTTGGACTTGATTGCTTCAATCGCCCCAAAACAAGCTGTAGAGCAACCAAAGCGTCGACGCGGGCGACCCAAGAAGGGAGAGGAAGTTCAGCCTGCTGTTGTCCAACCCAAAAGGGGGCCAAAGCGCACGAGGGACAATGCACCTTCACCTCGAGGCGGTCAGGTCGCCAAACCTAGACATCCACATGTGCCTCCCAAGGGGGGTAGGCCAAAGGGGGCCAAGAACAAAGTCAAAAACTCGAGCGACGTGGGCTGAAATGTGCGATTGTTCGCTTCCAAAACTTCGGCCTGCATTGTGAAAACGATTATGGACTTCAGGCAGTTACTGCGTGATGTAATGCGAGATCGCCACATGGCTGCACACCGCACCTACCTTATGGATCAACCACAGGACATGATTTTTCGAAAACTGAACATCGTTTCAACACGTACACCACCAGGAACCATTGTAAGTAGCAGAGCAGCTCGCGCGGTGCACCTGCTAATTCCTAGATCCAGCGCTATCATTCCAGCACCATCACTACCTTCAAACATCTCGTCGCGAGCACAAGGCCTCACGACCCACTAGCACAATGACTACCTCCAACGACTTCGTCTAGTACTCGAACGAGACACGCCAGCAGATGTTGATGCCCCCAGCCATCTGGACAGTGCCGCACTCCTCCAACGACACGAACATCAGTCGCGACAACGCGCAATGCATCTGGCGACGTAGATGGCAGTGCAAGTACCGTCTTCTCGCGCGGCCGCGACAGCTGCAGCTCCTCCATACCATCCTACGAGGGGGATCTCCCGTCGCTGCCGTGCAGCTGGTGGAACACAGCATCGTCGCGCAGCGCGAGCGCCTGCGCATACAGCTTTCTGCGCAGAGGGAGCAGTGTATGCAAGTAGCCATGGAGATATGTGGCAGGGGCTTGCAGGATCCGCAGGAACGATCGAGGGCGCTGGATGCTCTGTATGTGGCGACTGGGGGCTGGGAGACGGGACAGAGGATCAGGAGAGAGTGGGATATGTATTACGACATTCGAGAGCATCTGGGGGATATTGAGGGTGAGTTGAGGCTCCTAGGTGTGAACCATTATCAGGGCGTAGAGGATTGGGAAGATTGTGATTGAGGAATGACTAGTTCACGGGCGCGACTCGATCTGGGGGCAGCATACATGCGGATTCTTGTTGATGCAACTAGATGGCGGTCTTCCGTACATATACAACACACCCCGACGCCAATCTGTACTAATACAACGCTAAAACATGTCAAATGATAGAATGCCAATCTCACAGCTCTTCAGTACAACACGACTCCTAGTAGTCGAATCGATCAGGCAGCACAAGTGGTGCTACCAAACTCCACCCGTAGATCGTATAGCACACCCATGCACTGATAATCTTGGCCCAACTAGCCCAGTACGTCCTGCCTACAGGCACAAAGTCCGTCATGGCCTTCTCATCAAAGTTACTCGTCAGCAGCGTCGCCACCCACGCCGTGCTAAGGAAGAAAATGATGTGGAAAAGACTGTAGTTGTACTGCGTGGCGTTGCGCTCATCGTCTCGTGGCGCCTTGGAAGGTGAATCATCCTCGTCTTCCGAGTCAGAGTCGTCCAGGGCAGAGGCAGGAAGCGAACCGGATTCGACGGCGGCGCGGAGCGCAGCTTGACGCATGTCGCGGCGGGACTCGGGTTGCTGGGTTACGAGGCCGTGCTCATAGTCGTCAGCGCCAACTTGGCTGTAGCCGTTGCCATACGAGTTGCCCTGTGCGCCGAGGGCGAGGCCGTAGGTGGCAGCGCGGGTTGTGGTGTAGGCGACAGTGACGAAGGTTACGATAGCGCCAATGATGATGGTGGCTTTGCGGGTACCGCGCGCGCGGATGAGCGGGTTACATTGGTGGTCGTCGGGCTCCATGCCTACGGCGGAGAGGGTCAGGTAGGTGCAGTAGATAGCTACGATGGCGGATTGGGCAAGGCCGGCGCGGGGGTTGACGTTCTGGACAGCGGGGTGGATCGAGATGACGGAGGTGATCAGAAGAAGCAGGAGGTTGATCTAAGCATGTCAGTTGTGGAGTTCAAGTCAGACATGGGGAATACGTACAGTAATGGCTGCCTGATTCATGCCGCATCCGCTCTTTGCAAAGTAGATGTACATGATAACAGTCATCGCGAACGAGGCCAAGTACATGAAGAGAGCAGAGCCAACAAGCAGACCTGTCCACACGTTGGACTCGGAAGTTTCGATCTTCTCTTGGCAGTATTCGGCCCAGTTGTGCGCCAGGTCGACAAGCAAGATCAGACCCACGAGCAGGAACAGACATGCGCCAGCCATGGCGAAGTAGTTGCCCCAAACAATAAAGAATGAGTTGGGAATGAAGAAGGTAAGGACGATCATAGCGATCCAGCCGAGAATCTTGGGTGCCCAAAAGCCGTTCTGGATGGGCGCACGACCGTCCTTGGAAGACCGCACGCCGACCAGCATGAGAGCCATGATGACGTGGAAGAAGCCGAGAGCGAAGTTGATGCGCTGGACAGCGACGAAGCCATAGCACTGTTCGCCGTGGCACTTGATGTCGACGTAGTCCAGGGTGAGTTTGGAGAGTTTCTTCATGGCCCAGTCGGTGAGCATGATCCACGAGACGATCGAGTTGACAAGGAGAATCAGTGCGTAGGCGATACGTGTAGCAATGCTGTTTCCGCATTTTCCGCCGCATGAGCCCATGACGGCGCTGCAAGTGGCCGCGCCACAGCAGGAGGCGGCGACGCTCCATACCTGGGCCTGTTAGCGCACGTGGTGGCCGAGAGACGATGCTATGCGTACTGTGCCCATGGCGGGCAGGGCAAGGAAGGGGAGCGACAGCGCGGCGCCCATGATTGCGGGGTGGCGGTGTTGCGGTGTTGCGATGTTTGTGGGGTTGGTGTTGTAGAGACAGACGCCTGGCAGAAGCTGGAAGTGTGCACGAGTCCTGTGACGTTCACCCGCGTTCGCGGCTCTTGCCGAGCTTGGCGGCTTATCTCCGGCCAGCCCAACCCTCAACATGGGATGGGGACGTCACTTGCTCAATAATAGTCTGTAGCCAGCCGTAGCTATCCTCTTATCGGTGTTTCGCATGCCCTGTATACTACTTCCTGCTGCTCTTCACGCCTGCCCTGGCTACGTGTCTGTACTGCGCATCCCCTACGTTGTCGCGCCCTCGGCTCCCGTGCATTGCCGCTATCTGTTCGACCCACTTGCAGCCATTGCGCAACCCTCCCAATCTTATACTCGATGATTGCTGCAACTCCCTAACACCACACTCTGCCTGCCTACCATGGTCCTTCTGGAGAAGACCACTCCGCACAAGAAGACACGGGTCGTATCTGTCATTGCTGCTACGACGATCGCGCTGGCATGTGGAACAAACGTATGGCCGAATTCACATGTTGTTGACCTGCACTAATACACGATAGTATGCATACTCAGCATGGGCACCGCAGTTTGCCGACAAACTCCAGCTCTCGGCGACCCAGAGCAATGTCATCGTACGCCCATTTACCATCGCCCGCCTCGAGCGCCGCCAGCTCACAAGTCCTAGGGAACAGCAGCGAACATGGGCATGTATGCCTCGGGCATACCAATTGGTCTCATAACGGATAGGGTCAATCCGCGCTTATCAGCCATCATTGGCATGTTTGCGCTGCTCGTTGGATACTATCCCATCAAAATGGGTATGCAGTACAGCTATAACCCTCCCTCACGCCACGACTGATGTTCAACAGCCTACGACGGCGGTCCTGGATCTATGGGCGTCGCCATGATATCCTTCTATTCCTTTGTCACTGGAGTGGGCAGCTGTGCTGCGTTCCAAGCTGCCTTGAAGACAGGTAAGCACGCCCAAACACCCCCAACGACTATATACTGACGCCTCCAGCAACATTAAACTGGCCTACGCACCGCGGGTCGGCCACGGCTTTTCCTTTGGCAGCCTTCGGATTGAGCGCCTTCTTCTATACCCTCATTGCAGGCATCGCATTTCCTGGCAACACTTCTGGCCTACTTACTATGCTTTCCCTAGCGACTTCTCTACTTGTCCTCGTTTCTATACCGTTCCTTATTGTTGTCGACCATAAGAGCGGTACCGGCTACACAGTCTTGCCTACCGACGAGCGCACACGCCGAAACTCTAACGTCTTGCATCGAACTAACTCTCACCCCAGCAAGTTTAGTGCAACCGTGCTGCCGCCGCAGGAAGTCAGTAAGTGCCGCTTCTCTTTTCCGGCTTGTAGCTTTAGTCTATATATGCCCCTATCATATACCAACCACATCCAACAGATGAAGATGATCCTAGCCGAACGTCGACCGAAACATCTTCGCTCCTTTCTGGCCCTGGAGACCTTGATCCGGAGAATGATGCAGCAAGCACACATAGCAAAAAGTCATCTCACTCACACTGCCTAGACATAACCGGATTTGCGCTCCTCTACAAACCTGAATTCTGGCAACTTTGGATTCTCATGGGTCTTTTGACCGGTGTTGGTATCATGACGATCAAGTAAGTTCTGGACTGACAGCATAAAAGGGTGGCTACTGACTGATGTAGCAATATCGGTCACAACGTTCAAGCCTTGTGGAACCACTTCGATAAGTCCGTAAGCAAAGACTTTGTTGCACACCGCCAGCTATGGCATGTTTCCATCATCTCACTTGGTTCCTTCTTCGGCCGCCTGTCATCAGGAATAGGCTCCGACTTTATCGTGAAGCGTCTTGGCCACTCACGCTTCTGGTGCGTTGTTATCTCGGCAACGATATTCGCCATCGATCAACTCTGCGCGACTCGCATTGAGAACCCGAACTACCTGTGGGTGGTCTCAGGCCTCTGCGGTCTTGCATACGGCGTAACCTTTGGCGTCCTTCCAGCGGTTGTGGTCGACACCTTCGGTCCTGACGGCTTTTCGGTCAACTGGGGTTTCCTCACATGGGCTCCTGTCGTCAGCGGTAATGTCTACAACTTGTTTTATGGTACAGTGTACGATTCAAACTCTATTGTTGAACCGGACGGCAACCGTAACTGTGAAGAGGGACTGATGTGTTATCAGAGAGCGTACTACGTTACGCTGCTCTCCAGTGTACTCGGGATCTTCGTGTGCCTCTGGGGTATTCACGGCGAGCATGCTAGGAAGAGAAAGGCCTTAGAAGAGCACGACAGGCATCGTGACGCCTAAAATACTGCTGTTTGTACGTCGTGGACAGAGTAGTGGGCTAGTAGGGGTAAATTCCAAGCTGTATGAATCTGCGTCAGAAACAGTATCATACCGTTATCATACCGTGACCACTAACTCACAGCGACACGGGTACAGATTTCTGGCTAGCATCAAATTTTGATATATCAGACCGTCGCCCAGGAGTACGCCATCCAATCACAGCCATCTCCTCCTCATCTCTCCTTTCGCACCATGCTCCTTGTTCATCCTCGCAACATGGGCACTCCCTTCTACAACAGGCGGTCTCATGAACGCAGCCAACTCCCTCCTCACACCGAGAACTTCCTCCTGTAAACCGCGCAACGCGGCATCCTGCGCCCGCACGATACTCTTAAACCGCTCAACATCGTCACGAAGCATGGCATATGCAGTGTGACTCCGCTTCAGCGCCTCTTTGAGATTGCCGACATCGGCGTGCAGCGCTTGTCGCTCGGTTTGGACGTGTGTGGCGTTGAGCTCCAGGAGCTGCATGGCGCTCGCTTTGCGGGTTAGTCGGGACATTGCGGGGAGCAGGTGGTGTGCAAGAGGTGTAGAGCTAGGGGGCGTGTCGTGGGGTCGGTGGTCTTACAGAGATTTGCGTGGACACGTATGTATTGCTTGTTTGCAGACCATATCACACTCTCTCGACGCCAACTCATCTGCTATAACGAAGTGCAATCCACTTGCTCCATTCAATACTTCGCCTCTTATTCTCTCGGCTCGCCTCTTCCACTTCAGGGCATTGACTTTACTACCTGGACCACAGAATGCTTTGCTTTGGGAAGAGGAATTGACGAACAGACGCGATCATCGTCTGACTTGATACGCATCACCTCTTGATCTTGCTTGCATTCACTGACCACTTACTTGTCCTTATTGTGACCTAGCTACTCTGAAACAACCAGTACCTTCATAGTAATCTGGAAACGATGGATACTAGATCACAGCTGGTAAGCTGCACACACATCTCGCACCAACGTGTCGCAAACGCACGAAGTAAGAACAGCTCATCCCAGGCCACTTCATCCGGCATATCTGTCAGGACAACGACCAGTAACAAACGTCGCCTATCTTTCAGCATATAAAATCCCCTTGGGTATTCCAGTCTTCCATCATACCAGATATCCATAAATTCCATCCAAGATGTCAACCCAGCAAGACGACACAACCCCCAGGGCCTCCCCAAAACCCGAAAGGTCCACCCGCAAGCGACTTGCAAGTCTCGAGACGGCGGTAGAATCGAATCGCAGTCAAATAGCAGATCTGCGCAAAGTTGTAGAACACATAGACGATAATATCCAGGTTCTTCCGCATTTCTGCCGTACGTTGCAAGATGCTGTTGCGGAAAACAACGGCGCGGCTCAGCAGGTGATAAGGCAGATGGGACAAGAGTTAGATGTTCTTATAGAGGAAATTCACCAGGTATCTCTCCGTGCGCGACAGCTGGAACAAATGGTCAATGTGTTTTGAGCTTCTGTCGAGAAGAGAAATTTTCGTTGAGGGAGGAAACGGGTGCAGCTGCAGTTCGCGAGGGGTTGACTTCGACGCTCTGCTGCTATGTCATTGGGAGAGATCTTACCTATACTACTGGTGGTACTTTGGCGGCGGAAGACAAATGTGGATGTTTCGTCACTGTTGATAGAATGCCTCGTTACTGTCTCAATTCTGCCTATTGAACCGTGGATGCTGCATCTGAGATTTTCTGGTGATCAGTCGATATATTCCCACGTCAGTAGATATGATCTACTACACGGAAGAACCCTAAGTTGATCATGCACGGGTAGCGTAAAGTCAGGCACTGAGAACGAAAACCTCAGCCCTCAAATTCGCAACCACCTCTCGTAAAACATGAACCTGTGCGAAGTTTTAGCATCTATGTGGACTGCCTTTGAACCCTCACCTAGTATTGAACCCAGAATCTCACTCTGTGCAATTTAAAGCCAAAACCCCCTCGTTCGTCTCAACTACGCACAGCCAGCGACCAAATATCCTCCAACACATCAACTCCCATCCCCAAACGCATTGCCAACACCTTTGTACCAGCCAACGTCAATCTCCGCTCCAGCCCTCTTCACCCTTCCCCACTGTGGACACAGCGCATTCAATGAACTATTCACAACCATGGGCCACATATACTCGCGCCTGCTCCTGGACCATGACCGCAGCTATGCAGACCTCGACGACATGATCGATGCGAGCGAAATGGACATTGATGGGCTGAGTGCCTCGCTAAATCTAGTCCGCACTGTTGGGCAGATGCATCGAGAACTACTCTTATCGACGTCCAGCGCAACCGTGTTTCTGAATTTCATCCTTGACGGTGGGGGCGGGCATGTTGACCCGGGGGTTGCGGAGGTTATTGAGGTTACTAGAGCTGCGCTGGCGGATTTGGGTGTGGGCTGGGGAGAACTACTGAAGGCGCTGAGGCAGGGCCAGTGCGATTTGAATATCGAGGAGCGTGAAGAGTAGTGGTATGTGTATAAATCAAGGAGGGTATGCATATGGATCCACGCGGTTGCTAGTGTCCAAGGATTAATTTCAAGAGAACGCCACGAAGTATTTGTCCTAACCTATACTTTCCAAACCGAGAAACGCCTTGCCAATCTTTTGCCGCGAGAAGAAATAGGAGAAAAAAGCACTCTACTGGTGGATCTGGCTCACATGTCCATTCCCCTGTGGCCCATCCCATTCGCTCTCGTTGTCACTGCCGACGTCTGTCCAAGAGTTGGGAGTCATGACACCAGTCCTGTCCCCGTGTTCGAAATCACTAAACCCAGCATCCGTAAAACCGCCCTCGGAGAACACCTCAGATCGTGCGTCGTGGTCCGAATCGTTTTGCATGCTCAGTATCGCAATGTCATCAGCATGGCTAGGCACAATAGATGCACCGGTCGTGGCTGATCGCTCGGAGCGGGGTGTAAGTGTGCCGGCGGACATCTCTTCGAACTGTTCGTCTTGGTCGTTGGAAGAGGTGAAAGAGTAGAAGGATTGAGCAGCTTGTTCGGTCTCAGAAGTTTGGAGGGGTGTAATTGGGGATGGAAGATGGGTTTCGGGGTGCAGGTAGACAGATTGAGGTTCGGAGGTCAGGTCGATGAGGGGCGTGTCGAAAGTTGGCGCGGGAGGGGCTTCGATGGGAGGTGTCCCAGCTTCAGGTGTGGCAGATCGCGAGCTATAAGTAGGCTCCTCATAGATGAAAGGCTTGGGTGAGGGAGCCTCATCTTCGTCATCGCCAACGTCGAAAAGAACGTTCTCATCTGCGAAAGGATTCGACATGGCTGCTGCGGCGGCGGTGCCAGCTGCAAAACCAGCCATACCTCGCTTTCTCAATCCAGTGTCCGATATCTCAGTACCAGTGGTGGTTGCTTCTTGCTTGAGCATGCCATCGCTTCCAACAAGCTCATCGAAGCTCTTGGTTCTGTTGGCACGCGACCTCCTCTCGGCGAGCGCAGCATCCTCTGTTCCAATCTTTGCGAGCTCGTCCAGATCGACTGCTATGCCTTCCTCACGAGCCCTTCGAATCAACTCATTTCGATTCGTTCTAATCAGCTCTTCCCGCCTTCTCCTCCTCTCCTCGAAGTCATCGGACGACTCGCTGGGTCTGCGCGGCTGGATATCATCGCCGAGAGAGTGCAGGGCTACGGCAATCTTGCGGCGAGACTGATCGACCCATTGTCGAACTTGAGGATTCTCGTAGATGGCAATGCCGGCGGCGACTAGGACAGACGCGGCGATTATGAGGCCTGTAGCAAAGGGGTGGTTAGGCCGGTGCGGTGGGGTTCAAGGATTGCGAGGCCAAAAGTTGGGTAAAGCAGAGCGCGAGCCGTATCCTGCGAACAGGTTGGCGTAAGGATCAGGGTATTTGGAGAAGAAGGGAAGATGTGTTGGGGAGGAAAGAGGCTACACAACAGACACATGCATTAGTGGAGATGAGAGCTCGTACTTACCTTTGGCAAGTGGCGCAGGCATGGTGCGGGTAGACTACCGAGGTACGACGGCCTCTTTCTGTTACGGCACAGGAACAGGCGGTATCAGTTACGAGAAGATGCAGCTGTCCTAGATTCGAGAAATATGGCGGTTGTTGCAGCCTAGAGGCGTGCGCAGGAGAGAGACGCTCGAACCTGGGGACAAGGTCGTCGTAGTTTCCGCCACCCGCACAGCCCCGAGTGCATGGATCCAGCGGCTCTGGTGGGGTCGTGTGGGGCGGGTCGTTTAGCGCCCGTTTCCAGGAAACACTTGCATCGGACACATCATCATCTCTCCACGACCTTTGTCGCATCTTAGTAAGTGATCGTGTATCGTATTGCTGAAAGAGGCAGAAAGCAGCACCTACGCTACACATGTTTCAGGCGCTTGAAAGCCGGCTGCATCGTCTCCTTAATGTACGCCCTTGATAATGTCCGCAGCCTTCTCAGCAACCGCGTACATCGTCGCCTGCAAATGAGCCGCTGGAATAAGCGGTAGAATGCTTGCATCCACGATTCTGAGCCTTTCCACACCATAAACCCTGAGATTTGGGTCAACACATCCACCCAGTTCCTCCGGCATGAGCGCACACCCACCACTGGAATGAGGAAATGTTGGATCGAGAGCTGCAGCCTTGATACTAGCATCAAAAATCTCGTCGTCCGTCTGATATTGAGCACCAGGGATCGTCTCGATTGGAGAGAACTGTTGGAGCAAAGGCTGTTTGGTCCAGTGCTTGCGATTCCAGCGCACAAGCTCGCCAAGTACCTGTTTATCGACTGGATTCTGGAAGGCGTTGCGCACTACAATGGGGTTTGCTGATGGATGCGTTGTATTGAGGGTGAGTGTACCCCTTGACAACGGCTTCTGTACGGCCGTTGTCGCGCGCCCCCACGGCTGAATTGGGTATTCACCAGTAGCTGCGTCGTCGGAGAGATAGTGTTCGATGAGTATCTTGCGTTGAGCGAGGAAGCCTCTTAAGAGTGCTTTGTTCTTGCTGTACCGCTCGGGAAGGTATGTAGTTGCATCTTGCTTTGAAATCTGGCCTGTGATGTTCTGGTACTTCTTGGAGAACTGCTTGAAGGTAAGGAAGGCAGCTGCGTTACCGCGGCCGAACGTCCATGGGCCCGTTCGGTTTCCTGTATATTGCGCTGCAGCTGTAGCATTGAAGGTCTGGTCAAATGCGGCGCCAACTAGCATATCTGGGTTTGGAATGGACTGATTTGACAGTTGGTATCTCATATAGAGAGCCTGGTGGTCTTGGAAGTTGGAGCCAACCCCTGGTAGATCTCTCTTTACTGAGACGTTCGCCGCCGACAGAATATCCTTAGGGCCAATCCCGGACAGTAAAAGCAGATGAGGGGTGAATACACCACCGGCAGCAAGAATGACTTCTTTGGCTGCGTACACCGAAGTGGTTGAAGCATTACCAATATTGGTAATCTTGACACCATGCGCGGTGAGCTTCTCACCTGGCTTGAACAATATCTCGTCAACGTGAGTATTGGTCAGGAGATGCAAGTTGGACCGTTTTTGGACAGGATCATAGTACGCGAAGCGTGCATGACAGCGCTCTTTGGTGGTATTGTCGATCGTATTCGGTGTCCAAAATGTGCCAAGTGGTCTGGAGAACCCTTCAATCGTGTGAGGCAGGTCTTCGACAAGGAAGGACCCCATGATATCCTTGTAGTCATCATACTGGAAGCTAGGTATCGAAACTTTGACTGGGCCATTGCCATACGCCCGTGCGTCAAAGGTGATGTTCAGCCGTTTTCGGACTGCTCCAGAAGGCCCGTCAAAATGTGTGGACTTCTTAAAGTATTTCGCTAAGCCTTCGTAGCCCCATCCCGGACTTCCTAGCTGCTCCCAGGCATCATAATCAGCATCGGCACCACGGTCAAACTGCATACCATTTACGACAGATCCACCGCCCACAACATTGCCACCATGAACGCCCCATGTCTTGTTGTGCATAAATGGTTCTGGACCCGACGTAATCGGATAGTAGTTGTCCACATTGATGTTTGCGAAATATGGAACTCTGGAAGCAGGCCGGTCGTCGATCACACCATTTTCGACAACGAGCACAGATACTGATACCCGTCAGTGAATTCATATACAAACCACAAGAACATCTTCATCGACGATATGAAAGTGTCTTGAAGTCGTTCGTGACGTACCATTTCCGTTCTCGGTGAGGCGGTTGGCGACGACAAGGCCGCTCAGTCCACCGCCAACAATAATATAGTCATACTCTGCTCTAGGTTTCGAAGTAAGAATATAGTCGTTGATGAGCGCCGACGCGGATATGGAGCTGAGGGCAGCGAGAAGTGAAAGAAGTCTCAATGGAAAAGCCATGATCCATAACGGCAGGTAACGCATCGAATCGCCGCGACGTGCGTCGCTCGGTGAACTTATGTCTTCGCCAATAGAGACACATATTGAGCTTGCTTTGCTTACCTTACCTGCCAGAGTACAGTACCTTTAGTGGGGCGCTGTGATAAGTTGATAATGCGTCGTGGGGAAACCGATATTGGCTTGCTATTGGCGCAGCGTTACGAGCAAAACACGTACGACTCATCTGGTTCGATCCATTCAGAGCGGGTTGGTGGAAGTTTGATGATCAGTGGAGCTGCTGCAGCTCTGGGCCCCTTAATACTCGGTACGCTCCAAGCAATTACCTTCTCACGGAGTGCTTAGTCGTCCACACGACTATAGGTTATTTAATCAATCGTACTCCACCTTATGGTCACCGCCGTAAAGATTCAAGATTCGGAGTATAGCTGGTAGGGTTGCCATGAAGTTGTGTGTGCCGTGCAGTGCGGTTAAAAGCAGATGAAAGGAAGGCATGGTTCTTGGCTTGGCAGCTCCTGCAGGATCATGACCGACATGCACTCTGATGTATTGGTCGTTCTCACAGTAAATAAGCAGGTGGAATACCTGCAAGGACGATGTCAGTGTGCATCGACAATGACGCTTTCAAAGAAACGTCTGTGAAGCAAAGAGGTGGCTTTACTTGAACGAATGACTATAGCGGTCCACGCGACTCATCTCCCCAGCTTAGTGCATGGTCCTGTTTTGAGTTTTTTGCTATGATCTGTAATATCGCGGGGGTTTCCTGCTGGTATTGCTGCAGTGAACCTTCTACCACTTCACATTTCATTCGACGGCATCTGAACGCTTACTGCTAGAACCCATCACCGGTGGCATCTCCTCAAAAAGAAAAATACAAGGAGGCAAAGTGAACTTTGAAATACGAAGATATGACAGCCAGACGATAGTAGGAGTACCATTGGTGATGTGGTGGGAGAAAGAGCTGAACATACAGAGGACAGCGTGAGCGACAAGGCGATACTCGAAACTCTTGAACGAGAGGGTACCAACATGAAGTTCTCAAGCACCGTAAGTATGCGAACACATACGTGACTGTCGACCATACTGCTGGTAAGCACTAGTCAATGGAACAGATTGAAATATTTGAGGAGTGGATCTGCCAAATTCAATTATTGCTCCAAGGGAGTCAAACACAAGTAGAAGGGAAACAGTTTCGTCTGATTGAGCTTGGATGTTTTGTTCAATTTAAGCCTTCTCTCGTGGTTTGATATGCCTTGATGCATACTCGATCGCAGCCTCATACCCGTAAATTCCCAACCCACAAATCACAGCGACAGCCTTGTCGCTCAAGTAACTGTGATGTCTGAAAGCCTCTCGTGCATGTACGTTGCTGATGTGAACTTCGATGAAGGGGATATCCACACCCAATAATGCGTCTCTTATCGCGACACTGGTATGTGTGAAAGCTCCGGGGTTGATGATGATGGCGTCCACATTTCCACGCGCTTCATGAATGCGGTCCAGTATTACACCCTCGTGGTTGGACTGCAGGTGCGCGAACATAATCGACTTTTCAGTGCATTGTTTTTGTGCCGCCTCGACGACTTGAGGAAGTGTAGTAGAACCGTAAGTGGCAGGCTCGCGTGTGCCGAGTAGGTTTAGATTAGGACCATTGATGAGGAGTATTGATTTGGACATGGCGGAACGATGTCTTAATCGGAGCTTGAGGCTGGTTTTTTGAGTGTCGTTGATGTCTGTCAACTTGTCTATCGAATCACCCCGCAAGTGATTGTTGCGGTGTAACAGGATGGAAATGGGCCGGAAAAGTTCAAGGGCCCGGAAGAGCTCTTTTCCCCGCACTTGAAGGGTCCATTGGCCTGGCTCCACATTGGGCAGGATCGAGTTGTCAGAGCGGATGAACTCAGCGAGCGTGTTTTTCCTCGACTAGCCGTAGCTATTGACCAGGAAAGAGGCGAAACACATGGTGAAGTGCTAAAAAGTGCATGAAAAGACAACGAAGCAGTAACGGCAAGCGGAAGTTCGCAGTTAAAACTCACCTATGTCAGAAGTCTGAGCCTCCTTATCGTTATCTCCATGTCAGGATCTGTATCTCCGCCGCTAACCGTACGGATTGAAACGGCATCTGCAACCGAGCCATCACCACAATCTATCGATATGGAGTCATCGAGTAGCACCTAACATCCATCTTCAATCACATCCTTTTGCGACGCCAAGATGTCTGAAATCTCGAGAGAAGAGCTGGATGAGATATATGTCTTTGCCGTTGACCTGGGAAAGCGGGCGGGACAGATGCTCAAGGATGCTGCACAGTTGAGAATGAATGGAGGCGGCGGAACTAAAGCTCAAGATGAGCATATTCAGAAGGCGAACGCAGTAGACTTGGTCACCGAAACGGATGAAGATGTTGAAGCTTTCATCAAGACCGAAATCACACAAAAGTACCCTTCACACAAGTAAGTCTGATATCCAACGATTCAGTACTCTTCCTAACTATCGTAGATTCGTGGGCGAGGAGTCTTACTCAAAAGGCGCAAGCCGGGATTATCTCATTGATGAGAGCTCTACGTGGTGTGTCGACCCGCTGGACGGTACTGTCAACTACATCCACCTTTTCCCGATGTTCTGTGTCTCGATCGCCTTTATTCACAAGAACAAGCCTCTGATCGGAGTGATCTATGCGCCATTCATCAATCAATTCTTCTCCTCATGCGCTGGCCGCGGAGCTTTTCTGAACGAAACACAGCAGCTCCCACTGGTTCGCAATCCGATTGCGCCCATGCCCGAGAAGGCCCCAGCAGGCTGTGTATTTTCGTGCGAGTGGGGCAAGGATAGGAAGGATATCCCAGATGGCAACATGCATCGCAAAATTGAGAGCTTTGTCAACATGGCAGCAGAGCTTGGCGGCAGGTCAGGACGAGGTGGCATGGTACATGGTGTGCGAAGTTTGGGAAGTGCAACACTGGACTTGGCGTACGTCGCGATGGGATCGTTTGATATCTGGTGGGAAGGTGGATGTTGGGAGTGGTGAGTAACACATCAATTTGTGAGATCCACTTATTGACGACCTTCAGGGACGTTGCAGCAGGTATTGCGATTTTGCTCGAAGCAGGAGGACTCATGACGACTGCGAACCCACCTCCAGACGAAGCAACATGCTCAATACCAGATGTCAGGCTGGGTAGCCGGTTGTACCTCGCCATCCGGTAAGTCAAGTCACAAAAAATGCACACAAGAGATGCTGACGATACAGACCGGCCGGACCTTCAGACACGGAGACTGGACGTCAAAGCCAAGAGAGGACCGTTCGAGAAGTATGGCGCCGGGTTCGAAATTTAGATTATGATCGCCCGGGCGCGTAATGCACATTGCACTCGAACAACCATCAACTCTCTCATTGTATGAAAGACCAGCATCTGGGCAGCTTGACGAACTCGACTTCAAATATCCAGCGCGACTCAATACTGGCTATGTTGCGCGACAGGTGACGTATAAAGCGTTATGTTCGTGGTGACCGAAGATAATCCGCGCACCTAGCCTGCTTGAATGCAGCCGCGATGTCGCGCTTAAAGTCACTTCCAGGTGGCGAATCATCGTCATGGCCCAGCGCGGCTACCCATGGCTAACTCGAAAGATCTTATCAACACGCAGCCCAGGGTGGTTCTAGAGACTTTTCATTGGAGTCTTCCGCGTAAACTCTAGGACCACTGAATTGGCCCAATCGAGACCGCTGTCGTCCTCAAAAGCGTAAGCATACTCCTTCTGCATCGAAGTACGTACAGCCTCAACATCAATACCCTACCATCTCATACTCCAGCCAAGCGCTGTTTCTGGAGACCACTCTTGCTCTTACCTTTGTTTGATATCGGTACAATCTCAATTTACATTCAACCACAATGGTTTGCCGACCGGGTATCTCCTCCATGTCGCTAGGCCGATGCTATGCCGGCCACAGCTTTGAACACAAGATGTCTATGGCGGCGAAACATGGCCTCCAAGGCATCGAACTGTTCTACGAAGACCTCTGCGACCTTGCGCCCTCGAAGTCATCATCGGATCTCCTCACAGCAGCTGCCTACGTACGGGACCTATGTTTATCACTTGGACTTGAGATCATCTGCCTGCAACCGTTCATGCACTATGAGGGTCTGCTGGACCGACAGAAGCACGATGAACGGATAGAAGAGATGAAGCTCTGGATGAACTTGGCACACGTCCTCGGTACCGACATCGTACAGGTGCCATCGTCGTTCCTTCCTAAATCCGCGATCTCATCCGATATCAACCTGATCGTCTCCGACCTGCAACAAATAGCAGATATGGGCCTGCAGCAAACTCCAGTTATCCGCTTCGCATACGAAAGCCTGTGCTGGGGCACATATTGCGACAAGTGGGAGCGATGCTGGGAGATTGTTCAGCTCGTAGACCGACCCAACTTCGGTATCTGCCTCGACAGCTTCAACATCCTCGGCAGGATATACGCAGACCCCACATCAGAGACTGGGTGCAATGAGAACGCGGAGCAGGTCGTTGCACAGTCGATACAAAGACTTGTGGAGCAGATCAAGCCGCACCGCGAGAAGATCTTCTTCATCCAGATCGTCGATGCCGAGAAACTCGACGCACCCTTGAAGCCAGGCCATCCATTTTACAACGCTGAACAGCCGAGCCGTATGTCTTGGAGTAGGAATTGCCGGTTGTTCTATGGCGAGACGGAGCACGGCGCGTACTTGCCAGTCAAAGACGTTGCCAATGCCATCATCAACGAGATCGGCTACAGTGGCTGGGTCAGCTTTGAGCTATTCAACCGCGCCATGGAGAGGAAAGATCACGGTGTCGTCGAGGAGCTGGCCTCGCGATGCGCGGCTGGTTGGGAGAAGATGGTGGTTGATCTCGGCCTTGAAACCGCACCCAGTGCGCTTGTCAAGACCACAAGCAATGAGAAGCTGGAAGACATGCGGAAAGACAGCACACGGACGAGTTTCGAGAACGCGAGGCTGTAATCTTACATAGTTGCATATTTTCGGCGTTTTAGGAGCATAGCGTACATACCAATGAATGCAAGCATAGCGTTTTTCCTTCACTCATTCGTCACCAAAGAAAAGCGGTAGAAAGTTACAGCTCCATGCTTACTTCACATACTGCTATACCCCCCATCAACCGGCAACCCAATCCCCGTAACCCAACTCGCATCTTCACTCGCCAAAAAGACAGCCGCGCGCGCAATGTCCTCCGGGGTACCCAACCCCCGAAACGGATGCATCTCCTTGACCCTCGCCGTCGTCTCAGCATCCTCCCAAATCGGCGCCGTAAATGCAGTCTGCGTGTACCCAGGACACAGCGCATTGACATGAATCCTATGGGGCGCGCAGTCCCACGCCGCCGCCTTCGTAAGCCCCATGACGGCGTGCTTGGACGTGATGTAGCCACTGGAGTCTGTACCGCCGCCGAGGCCGTACACGCTGGAGAGATTGATGATCCATCCGCGGTCGCCATTGGCGTGCGGCTGTTGGTCTTTCATAGCGCGGGCGGCGAATTTGATGCCGTGGAAGACGCCGCGGACATTGACTTGGAGCGTTTGGTCGAAGGCGTCGGAATCGTAGTCCCACACCGGCCGCGGGCCGTGAGCGGTCCCTAGTTCCACTGTGATGCCGGCGTTGTTCACCATGATGTCCAGCCGTCCGAAGTCTGCGACTGCTTTTGATACTAGAGCTTCTACCTCCTCGGACTTGGTGGTGTCGCACTTTACGAATATCGCATGGCCTCCAGCGGACATGATGGCTTGCACGGTCGTTTCGGCGGTGGAGGCTTCGCCTGAGGGCCCGGGGACGCGCGCTTCTTCGCGCAAGTCTGAGCAGATGACTTTTGCGCCATGAGAGGCGAAAGAGAGGGCTATGGCGCGGCCTATACCGGAAGACGAGCCGGTGATGATGGCTATCTTGTTGGCAAGACGGTTGGACATAACGGCTATAGATCAAAGAGGCGGTGCTTTGATCTCCAGTTAGAGAATGATGTAGGCTGCAAGCTGTTAAGTTATGTAAAGTGAAGCTCGAGTAGTCTGATCCTTTCGCTTCGTATCTAAGTATAGCTATCTTGCCATTTATACCTGCCATCGCAAGAGATCATCGGCCATGATGAGGGGTCGCTACGGCATCCTCGGCCGTTCGAGTAAGCTTGTTAGACAAAGTTCAGCCATTCTGCGATGATACGACAATGTCTGTCAGGGTACTACCGTGAAGAAAGAATGGTGGTGGTGGTCTACATGTATCACAAATATGAAGCCCTTGCATGGAGAGCATTTCAGTCCGCACATATCGGAGACCGGGACACTGAGGAAGAATATGGTAACATTCTTCCGTCAACTAGCTATTTGCTGACACCTTTTAGGTCCACATCCTGGATCTATCGCTAGGTCGAGGGAGGGAACGCACCAATCGCGCTCAAATGCCCCCACCCATCACACATACCCATATGTAACTGTTACCACTCCCGAAAACGCCGTATATGCAGCCAAAAGGCTGTGATGAGAGACTGCCGGCCGTGAAAGAAAAGACCCATGATTCATTAGGCAAGACGCGTAACGCACTCGAAGCTACCTAGCACACCAGAACAACAGCGAGCAGCTTACGCGAGGTAGCCGAGCTCGTCGTCTTCGAGACGCTCCAAGTACTCCTTCTCGAGTAAGATATCTATGCACTTCTTGATATCCGGAATACGGGGCATGAATCGGTTCTTGATCTGTTGGATCGTCTCAGAGACAAGCTGCTGGTGCTTCATCTTCTTGCGGGACTTCATGATACGCACAATGGCCGACTATAATAAGTTAGTAAACATTCAAATATCAGGAGTATATACAAACGTACCTGCATGAGTAGCTTTCGGTCCTCCTCAATGGTCTTGTGCGTATCCTCAGCCTCCGCCTTCTGCTCGGACTTGATTCCAATGTTCAGATTCATCTTGACTTTCTTGGTCTTGAAGCCGGTGTTGAGCTTGTAGGTTGTACCTGATTCAGGCTTGGCACCCTCTGGCTGAGCAATCAAGACTTTAGCCTTGATGAAAACACTCAAGCTAGGATCGAGAGTCTCCTTGTTGAGCTTGGTGGCCTCTGCAATCTCATCGTAGGTGACGCTATCACTGTCGTTGAAGAGAAGCATGATAGCCATCTGGTAGGTAGAAACCTGGAAAGTGGGAGAAGCCTTGGAACCAGCGACCTTGCAGTAGTTGGCCTTTACTTCGCCCTTGCACAATTGCCAAAGCCATGTGAGCTTACGGCCTTGGTGCTTGTGGTTGTAAAAGCGTGCGAAACGCTCGTAGGTCTGGACAATCAGCTGTGGAGCTGTGAAAGGTGTAGTAGGCGGCTGGAGCGGCCAGAAACCAGTTCCAAGGATGTGATAGCTGGCATCGACGCTGGCCTTAACATCAGCCTCATCCAAGTTGTTGGACTGCCATTCCTTAAAGGCTCCGTTGAGGTCCTTGGAGATCTGCATGTCCTGGAACATGCGCTGGAGCTTGTTGGTGTACTCAAAACCGCATGCCTCCTTCAGCTTGCTGATCATGCTAGTCTCGGCGTCATCGGATGCGGAGGTAGTCTGGACGAGACGTTTCGCCAGCATACGCGAGTAGAACTTCTGGAAGACGTCCTTGTCCTCAATGTACTTGAAGACGGTCATGATCTGAGTCAACAACTTCTCCATGTCGTCTTCCTCGCTCATCTTCGCCCCCGATCGTTTCAACAGAGTATCGGTGTATTTGGCGAGGAGTTCGGGTGACTTGTTGGAGCCAGACTTGCAGATCTTGTTGCGGTTGACGAATTCTCTGCATGCGTTGTCCAGAGAACGTACAAATTCGGACTCGCCGTTGAAAGCCTTGTTGACGAGATCCTGGTACTGAGTGTGGATTTCAAGGAGAGCCTCAACGTAGATCTTGGGCTCCAAGCTCTCACCCTCCTGTGCGAGCTTCTCAACTGCTTGCAGACCCGCCTTGCGGACGTGGGTTTCGAAGCGGCTGCGCAGAGGGTCCAGACCTTCCGGAATGCGAGCAAGGAGCTTGTACATCCGGCCGAGATCTTCTTGTTTGTCATGGTCCAGAAGGATCTGGAACTCTTCCCGCAGGGCTTGGGAATGATTTGTGATCAGGGACTGTTCACACGTTCGCATCAACGGAGACATAATCTCGTTTAGCAGGTACAGGGGAACGCGATCCTTCTCTTCGTCCAGGCGTGCCTCGGCCTTCTTCATGTACTCAACAACGCTGTTCTCGGCAAGAAACTGTTTCGACTCGTTGTCGTAGTATTGCGCGGTGGCATCCAAGAACGGCTTCTCGAAGTACTGCTTGTATACGTCCAGCGTCGATTTTGAGCTATCGGCCTCGTCCAACCCCAGTGACACAAAGGAATCGACCACTGATTTGATGTGGGACTGTTCGATGGTTTCGCCATTTCGCTGCTTCTCGACTAACTTCAGGACGGAGCGCATGACGCTCTCTTGTGTGCCAAAGAACATGTCTTCCTTCCATCGAACCAAGTGCAGGGTGTAAATGTCGTAGATATGCTTCTTGCCCTCATCCATCTCGCGCTTCACCCAATGGCGGTTCAGGTATCTGAATAAGTGGTTGTTGTACTGCCCAGCGGTCGTGTACCTGTTCCATTCCTTGATGTAGAAGGTAAGAAGCGCCTCATCGACATGCTCCTTCGACTGCGCTTGTACGCCAGCCAAATGTGCCTTGAGATATTCGATCAGATGTTGGTAGAGGTCCTCTCCAAGTAGGTGCGCGCCACCGCGGTTGTTGTTCGCTGCGAAGGACGAGCCGGCGACGGCTTTCTGGGCGGTACAGAAGTTATGAATGGCGGTGTAGAGGCCCATGTATGTCTTCATGTCCATGCCACCTCGCAGGTTGGTCATGATTTTATCGACGCCAGCCTCTAGATATTTCCAACTGTGCAAGAGTTTGTTAGCACATCGTCTTTTAAAGTCTCGCAAGATCAAGGAAGCCAGCGGGTCCAGCCAGTGCAAGCCGCGCCAAAATACCGCCACAGACGACTGTGGCCCGACGGGCGCGCCTTGCAAAGACGATGTCGACAAGTCAATGGGTTGTCTATCTCAGTTTCTTCCGTGGCCGTACGCTTGTCTCGAACCACGCACTAAGCTCGTCGAATGCCACGCCTTCCATAGCAGAGCATTACTTCAAGTAGGAGCGTGTAAAGTCCTGACAAGAGCCTGGTCTATGGGCGTTGGCCAAAAAGAAGGCCTGCACGGGTGGTGCTTGTATCGGCTGTACGGGTGGGTGTGGGCGGTCGGGGCGTGGTTCGTGGCAACCGACTGCTGAGAAGCTCACGCCAATACGCAACAAAAGGAGACATAAGAACAAGTACTTACGTAGCGTTGACATCGTCCTTCGCGGGGACGGGCGGCATTGTAGAAGCCATGACGAGCGTCGCGTGCGCGGGGCACAATGTGAAGGCGTGTTCTTGCGTGTAGCGTGCAGAAGGGGTGGTGTGAGAGTTTCAGGGACGGAGGCAAGCTTCGTGCTAATGCCGGTGGGCGCAGTTCCGGTTGTGGGTGAGGAGGTCGTGGGGTAGGTGCGAGGTGCGAGGTGTGGAGGCGAAGGTCGTGGTGCAGGCAGGCGATAGTAAAGGCGGAAGGCACTCGTGCGGCGGTGAGTATCGCGCGCAACGCCCTTCACTGCTGGAAGAACGAGGAAGGGAGAGTGAACCGGCGGTGAATACGCGGTAGGAGAAGGTGCAGCGAGCTTTTGTAAATCAAGTCGATGGTTCAGGCAACACTGAGCTTGGCTGATTCACTTCAGCCCTGCACTAACGCTTACACACCGCAAAAGTGGGGCTGGAGTTGTCTCGGTCAAGAGCTCAAGACGGTGCTCACGACTTGAACTTCTCCAGCCACGACTCTGAATTCTCTGTGCTCTCCAAGAATACTGAGTAGCAACCTTTATTCTTGTGACTTGGGAGATTGGCCACTTCCTATGCCGTAACTCTTGATTATTGTGCCACTTCACTCAGCAACGAAGACGTCACTCTTCGTCTACTGTCAGCAACATTCGGCAAGCTTAGGTCTCAGAACGTTTCTTCAAGACTCAGACATAGTTTTTGAAAGGTCTCAGCTCGCGTGCGAAGTGTGAACATTGTGCGAGTGTCTTCTTCTTGACCTATGACGTCTTGCGGGGTCATTGACGATATATTCGTCGACCTGGAGTATCTTCACATATTCTCCTCAGAATTCCCACAAACTCATTAACACACGCCAGACACTTTTTCGACTTTCATCTCAACTCTCCATCGTGGCCCAAAGCAAAGCCAGTTGCAGCCCCAACATTCGCCACCCAAAACTCCCCTCCTCACCCACAACACCTCATCCAAAACCGCACCAACACCCACCATGCCAACCAAACTCAACCTAACCCCCCTCTCCACTCTCCGTATCTCAGCCCACCACATTCCCACACACGCGCACCTCCCCAACACAGCCCCCCACGCGCACCCTCTCCTCATCTACCACTCCTGCTTCCCCACCTCCACACCCCCCAGCGCAATCGAATCCCATCTACCACGCAACGGCATAACGCCGCAGTGGCGCTACACAATGTACACGACGACGCACTACCATTCCACCACGCACGAGATCCTGTGCATTATCCACGGCCGCGCTAGGCTGCTTTTCGGCGGCGAGCAGAACCCGGGCAAAGTGGAGAAGGAGGTGAGGGTGGGCGATGTCGTTGTTGTGCCGGCGGGTGTTGCGCATCGGCTGCTGGAGGACGTGGAGGGTGGGTTTGAGATGGTGGGGGGCTATCCCCGGGGTTGTAGCTGGGATATGTGCTATGGCAAGCCGGGGGAGGAGGCTAAGGCTGAGGCGGTTGGGAAGGTTAGGTGGCTTGAGAAGGATCCAATGTATGGGGATGATGGGCCAGCGTTGTGGGGGACGGAAAGGTTAGAGCAAAGTACGAAGAGCGAGCTGTAGTTGGAGGGGGCTCGGCGATGATTTGTCACTCTCGAGGAGAGAAGCCAGTGTAATTGTAATGGAGCTGTTAGAACGCGGCAGTGCCTCTTGGCTGTCACAACAGCACAAGCTTGTAAGACGCGCACAAGACAATGTTTAGTCATTTCATTATATCTCGAGTGTGCTGAGGACTGCAACACTCTATCCGACTATCTAATTTGCTCTTGGTTGTCTTACAGGCGAGGCCGCCAGGGTGCATGGAACGACAAGGAAATGATGCGGGGAATATGTGCCGCCAACGCCATGCAGATGCAAAATCAAAACTAAGGAGATGCAGAAGCGGAAAAGTCGCGCGTGCGAGAACGGAAACGGTCAGTCTGCGCGAGCACGAAGGTACCAGCCCGCATGGCGATGCGGTATCTGAGCATCGGCTTGTATGAGTCTTTCCTGTGAAGACGCGGAATCAGTGAAAGCAAAGAAATGTGTACGACAGTACAAATATGTACGTGGAATGAAAAAGGAACAAGGATGTGTGCAGCAAGCACTACCTAGCGACACGGTGGATCAACCTTTGAATGGTTAGCAAAGTCACGGTAATGCATGATCTGGAAGACATACCTCAGGGTGCTGATACTAAAAGTGGCTAGCCAAGCCAGCAGCGCAATCAACAAAGTAGCAGTCAATGCCTTTTGGCGCACGCAGATGGACCGAGTGTACGGACAGTTCTGGGCCGACATATCAGCGGCGTCCCTACACGCCCACTTGTCGTCGGTCAGAGCCTGAAACGCCAAACTAAGATTTGCAGATTCGAACACGATGAACGCCAGGTCTAAGAATATAAGGGACATCTTCGCATTAGGCGAGCGCAAGCCGAGAGGTCTCGATGTATACTCATCGTACGTGATATAGACGGTGTAGATGATGGCCACGACGTCGACAATGATGGCCATCCAAGTGGACGAGTTGTTGTCGCAGCTTGCTGAGTCTGACTTGTGGAAAATAGCACCAGCCAGCGAAAGAGCCAGGATGGAGAAGGTAAGCACAATCATACGGACCAGCGCTGGAACCATAGGGTGGTTCATTATGGTGCGGTGCAGGCGGCTCATCTTGCGTCTTCTCTTCGCTGGGCTGAACATCCAGAAGCCCTTGAGCTTCTCCTCCTTGTCCTCTTCGTCAATGGGCTCCCATGGCTTCTCCAGGTCTGGCAGGTTGGCGGCCATCCAATCATCGTCGACAATCTGACCTCGTGAGGAGATGGGGCGGTCATGCTGTTCGTAGTTGGAGGCTGCGGCGAACTGTTTCCACTTTGAGGCATTTTCGCTGACGGGGGTGTTGAGGGTCACTGGAGCGCCTTCCCGGGCGTGATCGAACTTGCGGCCGGGCACGTTGGACTTGGGCGTGGGCATGTAATTGTGGGAGGCAGGGCGGACGGAGGTGGGCGTACGCGGCAGCAGCAGCGAGGTGACGTCGGCTATCTCGTCTTCGTCGGCGGACTGGACCCATGGCGGCAGAGAGCGAGCAGCACGCTGGCGCTCGCGGTTGTCCGCGGCAGTGGAGCTGGTGCCCTTGGAGGACGCCAGCGTGTGTGGTGCGCTCGAGATGCTGTGGCTGTGGCTCTTGCGCGCGGCGGGACTTTCGCTCTGGTCGTCGCGCGAGAGGGCGGAGACGACGCTGACCCTGGAGTGCGGGCGGTACTGCGACGACTGCGACGAGGCGGTGGGTGGCGCAATGGGCGAGGGCAGCAGACGAGGGCCTGCGGAGCTGCCGACGTGGGTGGAGCTGCTGCTCTGGCGGGAGGCGGTGGAGATGGAGGTCGAGGCTGAGGCGGGGGCTGAGGCAGAGGCAGTAGTGGAGGCGGCGGCGGCGGCGGCGATGGTGGTGGTGGTGGTGGTGAGGGCGTCGCTGGGGCTGAGGAGGCCCTCCCTGGGGCCGCTGGAGCCACGGGCGGCGTGGTCGCTCTGCCTGCGCTCGGCCATGGGCTTGCTGGCCATTCCTAGATGTCGGTCTGGGGCGTCAGGGTTCGAGGGGCTTTGTTGTCGCACGAGCCGGGTCCCGTGACTGAGCTACCGTCTCCCTGCCCCAGCACTCGTCTGGCAGGCGGGTGCGCGTCAGTGACAGATGGCGGGCGGCGGCCTGCTTGGCGGCGTCCTCTGGGCAGCGAGTGGCAGCAGCAGCAGCAGCAGCAGCAGCAATAACAACAAGCAATTAGGTGGGCATGTCCGGCAGCGTGGCGGAAGATTCGAAAGCCTGCCAGCAGCAAGCAGCAAGCAGTCACGAGCGGTCGCGGGCGTGGGTGGACGGGGGACGTTTCGAGCGTTTGAGCGCTGGCGTTGGGCCCCGGAAACGTGCGGCGGTGGCAGGGAGAGAGATTGCTTGTCGTCGATCAGGGCGCGTTCAGACGTGCAAAACAGGGATGGGCCCAAGAACATTTCTTGGCCACCGTACAGGGAATGACCGCCCACCAAGCACCAAGCGCGCTGCACTCTGATGTAATCGCCCGCCTAGCACCAACAGCACAGCCTTGCGGCTGCGCACGCAGGTTCCAACGAGTTCCAACTCTTGCCTCTGCAGTGACCACGCCAGCCATATCAAAACCTGCCACGCGACTCGGCGCGAAGAAACATGTCGCACCAAGCTTTTGTCTGAGTCCTGCATCACCGCCTGCGCCACTGTGCGCTTACCTAACGCGCCTTCCCTGCAACCACCACCTGCTCTTTCCCAAACAGGCAGTCCACCATGCGTCTCTTCCTGCTGCCCATCTCGACGCGTCGCTCGCTCGTATACTGCGAGAAGCTGCACGAGAAAGCCCCCAAGGACCGCTCCATCCTCGACAAGATCTCCCTCAAAGCCAATGAGACCTGGGCCGCCTGGGAAAAGGACGAGAAGGCCGTCGGCAACTGGAAAAAGAAAGTCACCTTCTACGGCAACCACGCGCTGAAGCGCATTCCCTACGAAGAATGGGGCCTCAAGACGCTGCCCGCGCTGACCGACCGACGCAAGCAAGACATCATCGAGGGCAAGGCCAAGCACGAGATCCTCTTCCCAGGACGCTATCTCAAGCAGGAGAGAGTGACTGAGATCCTGACCAAGCTGGCGCAAGAGCGACAGGGCATGCACCGCAGCAAGCTCATATGGAGCGTCGTCATCATGCCATTCACCGCGCCTTTCATGCTGGTGCCCGTCATCCCCAATCTGCCCTTCTTCTACGTCTTGTACCGCGCCTGGTCGCACTGGAAGGGTGAGTTGTCCACCGTGCCTTTTTTCCTTTACGAGCTAACGTTTGCAGCACTCACCGGCTCCAAGTACCTCGAATTCCTCCTCAAACACAACCAGCCCAAACCGAACCCCTCATGGGCCCTCGATGAAGCATACACGGCCGGTCTCATGTACCCCACCCGCAAGATCTCACGCGCTGCTCCACGTCCTACCGAGGAAGAGGCTGACAAAGTGTCGGGGGTGGTGCACCAGCAAACCAACAACGAGAGCGAAGACGTCATGGTGTTGCAGCGCTGGAACGGCAAGCTAATCGCCGAGCAGTTCGACTTGCCAGACATGGAGGTGGAGATTGAGCGTGCTGTAGAGCAAGTCGAGAGCTCGATCGAGAAGAAGGAGAAGCTGATGGAGCAGAAGATTGAGCAAGAAAAGGCCGCCACGGGCACGCCTGACCAAAGAGCCAAAGATGCGCTGCCAGATCACATTCTTGACAGGATTCACGACGAGGCGGAGCTAGTTGCCGAGCGGGCCAAGGAGCCGCACGTCAAAGAGGCGGCAAAACATTGAACGTGTGTCATGATTTATGTTGGATACGTGTATGATATTCACGGAAGATACCAGGTGTTGGTGGCATTGAATGAATAAACCTCCCACTTCACATTTCTGCATTCACCTCCACATGAACGTGAATTCCTCCATGTCTGAATTGGGGAGCTCGTCCTGCGCTATAACAGCCGTAGTTCTTCTCCTTGATCTTCTTCTTTCCAGTATCCACGCCTCACATTGAACAACGACGACGCAAGAATACCGTTTCACTGTACTTCAGACGCTCCGGAAATACTTGCCTTCCTCCAGACTCACAGAACGAACTGCAAACTACTATTTCCAAAACATGCTGCTACCGAACCCCATGTCTGAGATGCCAGACGACTACGAGTCCGACACCTCTGGTGACTACAATTGTCATTCAATGAGAGATACTCAGCCGTCTGATATCCCGGAGGACTACGATTTTGCATGGCACCAGATTGTTGCTAGAGCAGAAGAAGTAATGGCCAACATCGATGTACTGAATACTCGAACTGAACGTTTGTTTTTCATTCAGTGGCAGCTGGATATGCGGGACCGGGAGCATGATCAGCAGTAGGATCAAGCTGACCAATTGGAGAGGCATTATGAGTGTAGCAATAATGAAGAAGAGCGTATGCCACCTGTCACACTCGCAAGCTTGCGTGCTCGTTTGTAGCCCACGTCACCAATTGTGCGTTTTGAGGCAGCATGCGACCACAGTCGCAAAGTCCCACCGTATATATAGCGTTCACTGGTAGCCTCCTAATACTAACTCAATTACCTTCTATCACGTCGCGCACCTTCACCAAAATGACAGAATTTGACTACGCAACTCGGCGTCAACACATGGTTGGCAAGCTCGAACGTATCCTTGCCCAGATCGAGAAACATGGTCGCGAACTGTACGACCTCGACGAGAAAATCAAGAACGTGAAGAAGATTCCCGCGACCACGCAATCCGAGATTGAGAGCAGGAAGAAGAAGTACTTCGCCGCGAAGCAACGGTACGAAAACGCACTCTCGGACTGGCAGAAGGAAGCTGTTGAGAGGCATGAGGAAGCGAGGAGGAGGATCTGTGATACGGTGGAGAGGCAGCTGAATGAGACTGGGGTGGAATTGAAGAGCATTTCGTTTGAGGATGTTGTGGTTGAGGAGTAGAGAGTTTTAGGTTGGCTTGTGGATTGGTTGTAGTCAAGAGGAATTAGGATCTGCATTCGATTTCTTCTGCTGTTACTCCCTTACAGGCTCTTTCTTTCTCTTGAAGTATGATTGAATGGAGTTCGAAGCGAATGGGTAATCTAGAGTCATCGGATATCTTCTTGAGAAAACCAGCGATTACCACACAACGTCAAACCATGCTGTTTTCATCTAGAATCACCTGTTCAGTCAATGCGACAGCCAGGGTGATTGCTATAACTCAGCTGACACTACCTATGGTAGATCCAAACTAAACGCGCACGCATATAACCCAGTGACAGATCTGCAGGTCCTATGTTATCATAACCTGACTTCTTCGCCTCAATAACCATCGACACCATGTCCAGTCACTCCCCAGAACTCCCTCCACCTCTCACGACAGCTGAGCCAGAAGCCAACAACGACAGAACCCGCCTATCACAAGCGCAAGAGAAGTCTTATAATCTGAGGGCGCGCATCGAAGAAGAAGACGCTAAGCTGACTGCGCTTGTCAAAGACTACAAGACGAGAGATATTTCGATAGATGGCGCGCTCGCGGAGCATATCACAGGAACAGATAAACTAATCACCAGCGTGAAGAGGAACTATAACCTTGCTTGCGGCCGCTTTGCTGCCCATCACAACCTCACGGATCAGGGGCAGGGGGAAGAAAATGTATTTCATATTGAGCGTAGGTTGTTGGCGTTGGAGGTCGGGTTGCAGGGTATCCAGCATGATATCAGGGGGAAAGATACCACGGTGGGTGAAGGGAATGGGGAGCATGTGGCTGAAGCAAGGCTGCCAGAGGAGAATGATTCTGTAGAAGGTACTAAGGGAGACGGACAGCGGGGTAGCAGACTCGCTCAGCAAGACAGTGTTGGTGAAGGTCGGAAGAATCTACCCGCTGTCGGGCTGTACAGAGTGTAGGTGTCTTGACAGTCCGCATGTCGCTACCAACCTCCCCTAGTAGAGTTGGCTTGCTCTGCAACGGCAAGGAACGGATTCGGTTGATCAACCTCGCAAGTTGTGTCTGGTGGGGGCAGTGTGCCATCAAGCATGTACTGTCTTTCGTACTTGGACAGACATTTAGACTTTTGGAAGTGTGCGCAATGCTGTAGAAAAACATTAGTCCGTGTCTCTCCTCCCGTTTGATAGCAAATTGTGGAAACTCACCCCGCTGTTGTTCCCCACCAGAAGCCCTGAGCCTGGAAATAGAGACTGCATCTTCTTTGCAGCTGGAAGCGGTGTAACGGGATCAAGTAGCATGCTGACAAGAAGTATTGGAGCGCTTGTTGTAGGTATTCTTGGAACACCTGCACATTTGTCAGATGACTGGCCGGGTTTAGCTAATGCGGGCAAACTCACCGTCAAAGGTCTGGTTTTTGGGCGAAGCTACGTCCAGGTGACTACAGATTGGACCACTCTGGTAAACGGTGTTAAGTCCCCCATAAAGACTTGCGTTGTGCATGCTTTCGACAAATGGCTTGTACTCCGAGAAATCTGAGGTGTTGAAGCGTCGATTGGCGTCGAGACAGTTGACAAGTGTTCGAGCCATTCGTTGATCATATTCAGGAGTGGTGGAAGAGATCTGCGCTTTCACCGATGCTGCAGCGAGAAGCTGGATCACTCCAGTTTGCAGTTCCATGAGGATTACGTCCATCTCTGAATATGAAGATGTGTATAAAAGGTACGCTGTAGTAAACATATAATTGACAAGGTCTTGCCATGTAAAGAGCGTGGGGGTGAGCACGATGCCGAATTCATCGGCGAGCTCGGTGAGTCTGTGATCGCCGACTGCGATGGGTGACTCCATGAGAGTGTGCATGATGTCCGTGTAGCGTTGTTCTAGTTCCTCCCACGAGGTAGCATTTTGGTGGAATTGGCAAAATCTGGGACCTGCTTCGAAGCAGCGCTTGAAGAAATATCGTGTGGCTTCGTCGTTGTCGACAATAGACTGTTCCCATCCGCCGTTATAGTGATCTTCCAGATCCATTACACCGTCGATGATCATGCGTCCGATTCGGTCGGGGTACAAGCTAGCAAATGTACCTCCAAGGATTGTGCCGTAACTGATGCCATAGTACCACAGCTTCGCTTCTTCAGGTGGCTCACCTTTGCTCTTCGCCCGAAGTTCGATGTAATGAAGCATATCTTGAGCTGTAGCGACAGTGCTTGCATACTTTGCTGTGTCGTTTACAGCATAGACACTCGAGCACCACTTGCCGTAGCCACGCATATATGCGTGGTTTCGATGTAATGCATAGTCAGATGTGACATCAGGCGGCGTGTAGATC